>JAOXYB010026890.1:0-15638 GCA_028565635.1 Phoronis ovalis
ATATAAGGGGGGTTGTCTGTAAAATATAATTATTGTAATTTCTTAACACTTCTTCTAATCTAAACCAAATAATAATAGACACAACATCGTGACACTATGGTTGCTTGCTTATTTGGGCACCCCAGAAAATTACCGTGATGATTATTTGCCTACTTTTATGTATTTCGGTACAGTTTTTGAATTTTTTTTTCTGTTTTCTAGAGGTAAACAACAAGCTTATAACAATCATGTACTAGAAATTTTGATAGTTGGAAAAGATCATGATGACTGTTAAGGAAGGGGGAAAACATAAGGAGAAAGAAGAAAGAATGTGTGTAAAATTAAAAATAACCTGTTGATGAAAAAATATAAAAAACAGGAATAAAAATGGAGAAACTAGTCTGTGTCATGATAACAGGAATTTGAAGCAACAGAAGAAATGTCATTAAACAAGATTATATTCATCTTGCCAGAAACAAGAACAGTAAGATAAACACAAACAGAAGACATTTTGGATAATTAGAACAAAGTAATGTAAGTAAGACAAATTCTTTTTGGAAACGGTGCAGCATCTGAAATATGTCACTTGTTAAATTTTAACAGTAGGATTTGAGAAGCTAATTAAAAATAATTTATATATTTCAAGGTTATAGTAATTAAAAGCTGACAGATTACAGACAAGTAACTTGTTAACTTACAAACTGCAAGTTAATATGCTCTACAATGCATATGCTAACTGTATTTTATGTTATAAGTTGTACTCTTAAAATATTCCTCGCAACTGCCTTGAAATCTATAGATTAAAGCAAATGCTAAACTCCAATTCTACAAAAAAAAATTGTACATGTATAACTGTAAACATTAAAATCTTGATACTCTCATATGGAAAATATGCGAATATAAAATCAGGACGTTTGTACATAAACCATTTGAAAATGCAGTGCGCTCAGCATCTATATACAGCTCACTAGCTGTAACCTCTCACGTTTTTCTAAAACTTGACATGTTAGATGAAACCTGCACTCACTACTAAATATTTGTTAGAATTGAAAAGTTTGTAAATTGTGTAGTGTGCTACTGTTGCAGACGTACAGCAGATGTGGAGCACACTGCATAAAATCTATATAATCAGTTACTATCTAGATAATTACAGACATCGGATTATGCAAAACAAAAAAAAGAATAAAAAGTTATGCATATAAAATATGACGATATCAGGCAAAATTTTGTAGAATATTGACTAACTGTGGTTTAAACCTATGGACTACGATAATCACAAAAAAGAAGTATTTTAAATTTAAAAAAAAAATTCAGCAAACCTTAAACTGAAAAACAAACATCTAGCAACAACTGCTCTTTTCATTTTACTTTTAGATTGGAAAAAAATTAATTTCTTCTAAATCGGGTAGTCATAAAAATTTCCGTGATCCTGAACATGGAATTAAATTCTAGTCACAGACAGAATGACCAATTATGAAAACATTGTATTCAAAATATGATAAACAGACTGATGCTTGACCAAACAGTGATAAACAAACGAGATTATCCATACATATGTATTGCATGAGATAATAGATTGGAGGTATAATATTTTTATGCCCATTTTAAATTATGAGTCGTCCGTCGTCGTGCATAACACTTTCTTTGTTTATGTTAACAGCTTCAGATTTCATCAGATCAGCTTCAAATGAGGTTGTGTAGAAATGCTTGGTTATTGAAAATTTAAAAAAAACAAACGTTTTTTGTTTAATATAAGTGCATCAAATAGTTTGAAATAATGAAAAACTTTGGTTAGGAATTGCTCGGATGCATCACTTGCAAGTAATTTTGATAAAAAAATGTCACTTTTTTAGTAAAAATCATAATTTGTTTACACTATGTGTAGGAACAAAATTCAAGACAGCCGTCCCATGCCGAGGTTAGGGATTGAGGCCTAACAATAGGGTTACATAATAGTCTAGGACAGTAACCAATCCCTCTAGTTTTATTAGTCCCAGGTTCCCGGGGGGTTCTCAAGTTATTTTTTGGTGGTGTGCATCCCAGTTGAAAATTTTGGATTTTGATTGTATACTTCTTACTGCTTTTTTGGATTGCTACCGTAAAGAAATTCAAAAAACATGCTACTCATTGCTTACAGCAAATAATTTGGATTCATTTTAGGTTTGTATCTTTAAACAGTTTTTGGAATTTGGTTGGTATCAGTCAGATTGTGTAAAAAATTGATTGCTACTCAAATGTTTTGGATTGCTGCCCTTATATTTCAAAAAATTTGGATTGGGTTTGCTACCATGAGCTAAAAATTTGGATTGGGTTGGGCAGCACATCCCTGTAGTCAAAAAATCATGAGTATCCCCCCCAGGCCCAGGTTTGCCTTTGTGATGGTAATCTTTTTAAGCAGTCTGAAACGACCATTTTGATCCTTTTGGAAGATTCAAAAGACAGGCGATCAAATACCACATCGTTTGGGTCTTCAAGTGTGTAACACATGACATTTTCTTGTTTGTATTTAAGCACATGTCTTTGGAAGTGATCCACAATTTTGATGTATTTCACTTGTTTAAAAAAGTGAATTCCAGGTTGTTGCTCGAACACAAGTATAAGGTCATCATAACTAATGAAATAGTAATTTATACTGTCAGGTGAATAGGTTTGTTGTTCAGTAGTTAAAGCAATGATTCTCTTTAGTTCTACGTTTCTGTTTGGAGCAGCTATGTTGGTATTGAATTCTTCGAAAGACTGGGACTTGATTTCATTGAACAGCATAATTTCTGTACTGGTATCACTACTTCTTACTTTTCGAGTTGGAACCTTTGCCCAGCCACTATACATGTATGTGTTTTCAGACCTCTGTATTTGAAGTTGCAATGGCGACTCCCTAAACTCATCAAGGCAGTCCACTTTTGTTACTGATCCAAAATTACTTTCATGTGAAGCCACTGTGAGCTGATAATTTGCATGTTCCTGTGTTGTCCACTTCTGATCCATCCATAAATCATCACTTCCAGGTAGTTGTGTTTCATATCCACTTTGATAATTTAATTCGCTTGAGTCAGAATTATTTATACATTCGTCAGTATCCATCCACCATTGTCTGGTAGAACTATCAACTTTCCATGCAGAAGATGATTCTGTTGTTGAAAGTACTTGAGGAGGACTGTCAGATTTTGTTAGTGAAGCATGTATTGCATATCTGCTTCTCTTACATGACACTGATAGTCTTAACCTAGGTTTTTCTTTAAACAATGATTATCTTCAGCTGATGCATTAATGTCAGAGAGCTGGAAAGTCCATGTCAGAGAGAGCTGGAAAGTCCTTATCCACTGGATTGTATCCCATTGTCTCATGTGTGGCCATCACTAATAAAGATTCGTCTTGGTCAAACTTGTTTGTGCTTTGTACAGCAGGTTCTAACTGCTCATCATACTCCACAGGAAAGTATGCTTTTGGTCCAGCCCAAGTAAATCCAATGTAAAATTTAACACTGGAAGCTGGTGGTCTGTACCCTAAAGACTTAGACAAAGGAATGTCGATGGTTATATTGTTAGTTGTTACAGTAACAGCTCCTCCGTTTTTATACTTGCCTTTTAACTCTTTTCAACTTTTCTTTCATTTGTAGTGTTTCAACGTAATATTTTGATATATGGTCAGTTGTTTCCTTTGGGTATACTTCTGGTCTGTAAACTATGGCATCCATTCCATTATTTTTCCCCAGAAAAAAATCACATGCTATACCTAATGAAAATTTATTTTTCACAAATGATCTTTTTGAACGAGCTTCAATAGCATCTGATTTTGGTTCATTTTGTTCTTTAATATTGTGCTCTAACTCTCTTGTACACAATTTTAGAAAATGTATTGTTTCTGGTTTCTATGGTTGAATCCACATTACGATCGTGCCAAATAAATGACATATTTTTTAACAGTAGGTGTCAGTGGCTGTATCTTTTAGAGTCCTCACTAATTTTTCTAAGTGATCTATATTAAAGTTGTTTTTTAACATTCCTGGTTTAAAGTTACTGTTTAGTGTCCCAGATTGTTGTAGGCGGACACACACTGATATTGCTACTTCTACTAAAATTAGTTTTGCAGTGTCGTCTTCAGTTTGTGTTTTAATATCTTGTAACAAACATCGAATTTTATTAAGTTTCTGTGGCCCATCTGCTTCACGAACATGTTCAAATATGGGTTTAAAAGCTCTGCGCTTTAAGAATAGTTTGGATTATAATTCTTTTCCATTCATCTGCATGCAACCCCTTTGGACATGCATCCTCTTGAACTTTGAAATACTTGCGGTACATTGTATATACCTGACTTTTTGTTGATTGTTTATTTGGTTTTTCCCGAGTATTGCTGTTTGTCATTTCTCGTTGATTTGCTTTATGCTGAATGTTTTTTCTGTCACTTTTTGGTGAGTTGCTTTTTCTTGAGTGTTGTGTGCCATCTCTTGTTCAGCTGGATCCCAATAATTAGACAAGTAATCAAGAAGCCACTTAAACTGATCATTCATTACATCTTCCATTTCCTTTATCCATGCTTCAACTATTTTACTATAAATGCTCTGTTTGTGTAGTAGTAGAGAAAATCACTAAATCTTTGGTTTACCTGGTTATGAATAACAAAATCCATTGTGTTTATAAGACTCAGATTGACATCGATTTCTCTAAGATGTGGTTCAAGTAGTATGCAGTTAAGTTCTTTACTATTTTGCTGTTAGGTTTCTCTGAACATTTCGATTGCTTTTCTTCCCAATTTAAAAATCTCTTATGTTTGGATCATTTGGTTCTATTTGGCAAACTACATCTTTATGGATGTTTGTATGCATGTTACTAAAATAGCTGGGTATACAGAGCTCCTCTAGGAGATCTTTCAGGTGCTACCTGTAAATCATCGCCTTAGAATACATGTATATAGATATGTAATCAAAAGCCAGTTCTATAGCAATCTGGGCATATACTCTTCTGCTTTTTCAAAGTGCTTGTTATCTGTATACAAGTGGCACATATATTGAGCAATGTGAGGATTATTGAATCGATTTAAGCCATCTTCCAGTAATTTTAGTGCATCCTTATATCCCGTTTCTTTTTCAATATCTGAAATGATTGAGGGATACTTGTTTTCGTGCGTACTTTTTAACATATCCAATGCAAACTGATGCAAATCTTGGGCTGATGAGTTTTCTTTTTTTGACAGAATGCTCCTTTTTATATCACGAATTGGCAGTAAATCATCATTGTTGCAAAACATTGAGGCTATTTTATACAGAGAGCTGTCCTCCCCCATATATTTCTCATTCTTATATTTTTCAAGTATGAATTCAGCATATCGTGGTGTAGGAAGTTTTATACACTGTCTTAATTGTTACCTTGCATTTTTGGCTCTCTGATGATCAATTTCTTAGTAATTGGTTGCAATTTACGCTCCCACAAATCCCTCCTTTCCTGATCCGAACCTTTTAATGTATTTTGTTTACTGAACATTCTCTGACATTCAGATATTGATAAATGCTTAAATCCAAACTGACCAGCGTATTTAGTAAGTATAAGGATAAAAACATCAAAAGTTTTCTTTCTGTATCAAATGTGTCTATTGCATTTAAAAGGTCAGTTATTATTCTTTGAATTCTCTCCACATGAAATTCTTGTCTCATTACTAGAAAACCCAAAATATCTTCCTTTGCATATGTAGAGGCTTTTTCCATACGTTTATCAGTTTCTTCGAACCATTTCTTTTCTACATCAGAAAAAGTGTACTGTAATAGTATATATGGTGTCGAAGTGATACGGTAATTTTCTGGTTGCCCATCACAGCATTCAACCATGAGAAGAATAAATGCTGGTCCAGATGCTTTGTCAGTTGCAGAAGCTCTGCATCTCTCCTGCAGTGCCCACTTTGCTTATCCGAATATTGCAAGTTATCAACTACCACTAATACAGGTACTCTACCAGGATAACCTTCTGTTTTTCCATAATTCCTCAATTGCATTAGTTGATCTGCAGCACTAGCACAATTGCTTGCTTCAATCTCCTTTAAAAGTGCACATCTGTGGAATAATATGAAAAAGATCACTACACTGTATCTCAAGGCCATATTTTCAATCACATGGTAACATGGTAGCAGAATAAACAATCTTATAAAGATAATTAAAAGTTCATGATTAACTTTGACTAACATCCTTATTCCTATTTTCGTATTTGAAGAAAATACAATAATATTGTAATTTTGTTTTTAAGACTTTTAAATTGTATCAAAATCTGTAATGCACGAAATTAACTTTTTAAAAGGTGGCGTATAGCTAGTACAGAGTGCGCTACTGTTGCATGCATTTTTACCTTTCTGTCAAGCCCATTTTTGTTAATAAAAATTCTCGAACTGAGGTTAGTAGGAGCAACCCTAATAATTCTGGTGGATAATGCTTACAACAATTTGTATTTTGGAGGTGTTTGTATCTTTGGGTAGCCATTTCTTACAAGTACCTATAAGCCCCCTTAAATAGAGATCTCTGAAGGATTATATAATTATCAGATTTTGCTTTATACATAAGTTGTAATCAATAGCACTATATATCATGCTAACATATATATTTGTAGGTATCATGCTATCTCTAAATCAGCCAGATTTTATTCACACAATTTAAAGGATGTAATACTGAGGGAATTATGCTAGGCAACAAGATCATGCATGCACAGTCCTTCTAATAAGTTTGAGAAACTGAAACATCATCAACCTCTGCCAGTGTCTCAATATCTCTTTTTTTAGTGAGTGTCACCCGATACAGAAAACTGTTAGGAATATATAATAAACCAATCAGTTTGCTAAAATATTATATATACACACAGTGCAGCATTTTCCCCATTTGTTGTGGTAATATAAGTGTGTGTCAGTGCCAATTTTTGAGGAAATCTGTGATAGAGATTAAAAGTTTAATATTAAAATTCATTTTATGCTTTTCTGCAAAAAAAATAATGTTAATCCATTTAAGAGTAACTGTTTAATGTGACGTTCTGAAAAACAAAACAACCTTTACCTATACTTTGAAAGATTTTCCCACAATGCATGCTTGGCAGTAGTTGTGCCACCAGCTCCTGGTAGGTGAAAAATATTAATTACTTGCACAGGTGTTATGACTGATGATTTGTATTTGGAATCTAGGTCTTTTGTCTCATCAATTTTTTTGCAGAGCTCTTCAACTTTATTTCTTTTGCAGACATGGGTTCCACATTGAAAATTTACCCAACTAACTGCATTTGCACCACTGTAATAACTTCGTAAATGTTCATCAGTTTCTGCTTGGTCTATTTCTGCAAGATATTCCGAAGAACTAAGAATTTCCAACTTGTTCATTCATGTCTTGTCTCGTTTTGTAACAGGAACCTCAGTTCCAAAAAAAGTTAAAAGTTTGGTCTTGTGATATTTTTCCTTGCCAAAATGTTTCTGCATTGCCTCTGTAAGCCGCTTCAGTGGTAACCAAATGACTCTTTTCTCTAGTATTTTTCTTTCCGGGATATGATACTGCATTATTTCAGAATGTTTCTGAGTCACCATATTTTTAAAAGCTACTTGCATATTTTTATGTTCAAACACCATTGTCAGACAGGCAATTGAAAATGTGGTCACTAGCCAATTGAAAAAAGAACCGGAAAGTAAATTTATACTCTCTCCAGAGCTCTGAAGCAATAATATTGCAATTCGGCTGATATTAGATTTTTGAACTACACCATTTTCTACCATCAGCTCATTATGCACAACATCCAGCGTCATTTCGTAATCATGTGCGTATTCTGGATACCAGTTATTTTTACTTGAAGTGCTACTGTCATGGCACCTTATCCAATATGTTTGTGACAAATGTATGGGTTCTTTTTCCATTTCACTTGCTAGCAAATCAATGCATGGTTTATTGTACATTTTCCGAAACATGGACTTGCGATCTTTCTCGGTACTTGAGTCAAAATCAAATACAAACATCCACTGAATACAGTTTATGAAGTGTAAATCTGATTCATTAATCGTTTTGTCCGGTGAGCCCAGTACAAGAATAGGATACATGTTGTCAATATTAGCAGCATCTATACAAAACAACTCAATAAATCGTGGTCCAGTAGTAATATTCATTTGATATTCCTTCCTTCTCTGTATTCTGCTTCTTTTTCTTGTCGTAGTTGATTCCGTTTGGAAGTATCATTCAGTAGGTCAATTTCTCCCTTGAAAAATTCTTTACTTATATCTTTGCTTGATCCTGGTGATGTATGAAGATAATAATGCATGTCACTAGACTTTGTATGACGTACACCATATATTTTATCAAGACATAACTGTGATCGTGGTTCAATGTCTGTTTCCATCACACATAAATCTTTTTCTTTTGAATACTTGGAAATTGCATCCACCACACAGACAAAGACAGGCTCATGGATTAGACCTTTCATACATTTGCTGCTGCTACTTAGAACAAAAATACTTTGTTCGTATGCATTTTCAAGTGTTCGAATAAGATCAATGCGATTTTCTCTACTCAAATGTACACCTACTATGGATAATGCATTACAACTGGTGTTGTGATATTGTTTAAATAGATGAATTGGTGTAATTAGGTCACCAGAATGCCCTGTTTCCTTTACACAAAGTTTCCAATTTTTTGAGTATTCTGGCATATCAAAAGAATTTTAATCAAGTCCGAATTCTCTTGGCTGCTGTATACCTGGCTCATTTTTGTGAGTGCTTTCTATTTCATCACTTTTGGTTATTTCTGTCACTGTGCTAGCAGTCACGTTGTCATTTGCTGATACTTCAGTGTCATGTACTGGTACTAGTATTGTGAATTTATTATCTTTTTCTTGCAGAATTCCTTGATGTTTAAGTCTCGCTACAGCAACATATTTTGCATCACATTTCTTAGGATCTTGGCTGCAAAAGATGCGAATTTGAGGTAGCTTAAAAACATTTTCATCAACAACTAGCACATTAATATCATGCTCATTCAGAGCTGTATGATCTTCAGGAATATCAAGCAAGCACCCAAATTTTGTATCTTTTACAAATATCTCATTTTGATCAATGTCATTAATTTTATGGTGTTTGGACTTTTTTGTTTTGATAACTGACATCCATTTACTTTTGTTGTTTTTGATTTCTCTCCATATTTTATCTCGGTCTTCATCAATTGGAGTAATTTTCTCTGTATCATCTGTTTTTTTATGGTCAGATCTACTCCATAATAAATAAAACTTGACACACTGCTTTAATTCATTTCCCTCATCTGTAATCTCTTTCGGCTGGATAGTGAGAAGAATTGCAGTTACTGTAGTATATTTTTCTGGAGTTTTTTGCTGAAGACTGTCTGAAAATAGGGATTTCAGTATGTGTTCATAGTGTGAAGATTTGCTATCTACCAAAAGTTTGGACTCTCTTGCTAAATGAGAATAGTTACTGAATGATTCAAATGGTTGATTGGTTTTGTTATTTTCACTTTTACTATCGGGGCTTTGCTGCTTGTCAGATATGCCAGCCTCTGTTATGCCTGCTATTGTGGATTCTTCTGTCAGTGGTGCAAGATTCTTGTCTATTCCAGCTGCAGCTACATCGTTTGTAGTGGTGAACCCCTTTTGCTCGAGTGTTTCTGTAATGCATCAACAATGTAAATTACTGTGGGTAGTTTTAGACTCAGGGTAACCTACCCTTATATCAATTAACATCCAGTCACAAGGTATATAATCAGTGCACAAATTAAAGTATAAACTCATGATAACTTATCAAGACTTATGTTATATTGAGAATTCTTTTTAAAATAATGAAATTGTTACAACTAAATCATTCATCACGTATCACAAAGCCCCATTAAGCAACATCGCAACCCATTGTTCCCACATAATAAATTCACAACTCATTTTTTAAAAAAATGATATTTGTACCTGCTAGCCAAATAGAAAATTTCCAGAAATGTCGGATGTTATCAATGAAAAAAATATGCTTTCCATAAAAAAATTTGAAAGAATTTGTGTTTGTGAATACTAATTTTTTGCCACCATACAAAATTACTATGATTAATATGAAAAGCTATAAAGGTAAACATATATTTTATATTTAAATTATTTGGATTGGATGTTCTAGTGTCCTTAATATGCGTAAGATTTTTTATTAGTAATTAAAATTTATGAAATGCTGTAAAATCACGAACCCTCATAGATATCTTGGTGAACTCGTTCAACTGACTTGTGAGCCACAGAATCTTGTTCAGTTTCTTCAGACATACTTGTATCTGTCCAACTTTGAGTCAGTTCTTTTTCAAACACCTGAAATAATTTGTTTTCTTTTGATTGGAGTTGAATATATCCAAATAACAGCAGAACTTAAAATAAATGCATTTAATGTTAACTGAATCTAATTTGCAGAATATAGTAGGTTACTAAAAAATCGAGATACTAAATAACTGAAATTTTGAAATGTTATCATTTTGCCCCACTATATATGTTAAATAGTAAAGAAATTTTGAATAACTTTAAAAGATGAACACAGAGTTTCTGCCATTTAAGGTCTAGAGATACAAAGAGGGGGAATATACATTTCAACCGAGGGATTTCAATTTAAATGTGTTAGTAATTAAAATCAAGAGATAGACATATGAAAGTATACTTTAATTTTTTAAAAAAGGCTAATACTCTAAACTTTACAAATCATAACAAAGGTAAAATAGTTTGAATTTGGTCATATGATCTAATAAAGTCATTTTAGGGAAAAAATTGAGTTTTTTGAATTTTTATTTTTAAAAATAAAGTATTAGTCAAAAACCCCTGCATGTACAAACTTGAAACTTTGCATAAATGAGCTATACATAAGAGAATTATATATCTACAAAACTGTGGTGTCTCAGATTTTTAAAGTTTTGCTTTGTTCAAAAGATGTAATTTTCTTAGGGTCAAATCAAAATTAGTAAAATGCTGACCTTTAAGCTTTGAAAATTCATAACTTTTCATAAAGTAAGCACAATTTTAAAAACTTGAGACACTGCTTTGTAGATATAATATATGTATAGCTCATTTATGCAGTTTCAAATTGGTAGGTGCAGGGGTTTTTGACTTATCCTTTTTTGAAAATTAAAATTACCCAAAATGGATGCTTATCATATCATGAGAATTATTTTCAACTTTTTTCATTTGGATTCATCGCCATTAAAGTATAACCTTAGTTTGCAAAAATGTATACTTTCGTATGACTGTCTATCTCCATTTTGGTTATGAAAATGAACAAAGAAGGCTATAGTTACATAACAGTGTTTTTTTATATCTCAAGTCCTTAATAGTAAATCGAGTCATAAACTGCAAACTTTTGTTTTGAATGTTGTTCACGAGTTACGAGTTATTATTATATTCTCTGCTGTAACTGTAAAGGTATTGCACCAAAATCAAGAAAAATAAGATTGTAATTTGTAGCAACTAAATTTGTTTTATTATTGGGGTTTCTGTTTAAACATGTTTGACATCATACTTGTGATAAATAAACTTTTGTTGGGAACAGAGATGGCTTTCCATGCTACATTACCAAATGGTTGTCTATAAGCATGAAACATGTAAAAAAAATATGTTGGTTTGTTATATAAAGCCAATAAATTATCCTCACTGGGTGCTTCTGTTCAACTTATAAATAAATATAAGGGTATATAGTATAATTAAATTATGGTAACTAGTGAACCTAGCTAGGAGACAAGAAAACTATTAAGTAAAATTTGAATAATCTACATGATAACTTATAAAACATATATAGCTGCATTTTACCACTTTCAAAAATACTTTTAAGGGTAAAACTTACTTCTACAGATTCTCTGATTCTTCAAGAAAACAAACCATATTCTTCTGTGAGAGCTTGCAGCTGATAAGTTCACTGTCTCTTTAAAATCAACTTGCAAGTTACAAATAGCTGTTAGTACTGTCAGCCATATTTGAAATTTGGCTCCAAAATGACACCTGACTCTTTTCAGTGATTTGATTGAATTGTTAATAACAGTTTTCAAAACTGTTACCAGAACATGTAAGTGGTTTTTAATCAGCTGAAAACTGCTAATTGTAACTGCTGAAAACTGTTATGATGGCAGTTATCAACAGTTGGTGGATTCAGTTTAAACTCTGTAACTGCTAAAAAAACTGCTAAACGGGCTGTGAACTGGTCAAAAACTCCTATAAAACTGCTAATAAACTGGTATAATGGCAGTTCTGTTTGGTAAGGGTGCTGTTGAAAGTTTAATCAGCTGAAAACATGTAGAACATTTAATACTGATTTTTAGCAATGTTTAATGCCAAATGATTTCACCAAAAGAACACTTATTTTCCTATTAATGATGCAAAGATTACAGATCTCACACTTGGAGGTGTTATCACATCCATCTATTGCTCAAGTACATTTGATTGTGGATCACCTAAGTCACAATTACTGTATTCCGTGTATTTTTCTACTTATAGTTGCATATGAATAAAAACAACAAACATAAAAACATGAGAGGGTATAGCGCATGCGCGACAAAGTGGAAGTGGTTTTACATCGGCTTGAAGAAAATAGAGGGATTTCATCAAGGAAAGAGTGTTATAGGATCTAATTCCGTGCTGGACAGTTAAATATATACCCTACGAACTGAATCATATCACTTATGTTCTAAATTTCTTCACTAGCGCCTTGTTTATCATCCTTGCCTCACCCACCACCTCAATTCCAATATGGCGGCCGCCATATCACTGTTCGTGCTATTTGTTTTTATCGCAACACACATGATTGCCGTTCCTCATCGTAAAGCTGGACTATCCGAGTTGCTATGCATACTTCAAAAGACCCAATAGACCTATTAAACCGCTACTCCCTGTAAGACGGGCAGAAAACAGAATCATAGCGACTTTCATCTTGTTAATGGCAGGCGACATTGAATTAAATCCTGGACCAAGAAACAGTAGTGTCTACCCCTGTGGTTACTGCGAAAGACCCATCACCTGGTCCCACTACGATGCAGTATGTTGTGACGACTGACATTTGGCACCATAAATCATGCCTTGACATCTGTTCAGGAGAATATGAAGCAATAGTGCAATCCAGTGAACACTGATTCTGCTGTAAATGTAATAGTATTAATGTCAACTCTTTTACGTTTCGACAATATGAATGTGACTCTAGCTTTTACCACCCTCAACAGAAGTCCACCATAGACTCCATTAAATCATCTGGTTTCAGCCCACTGAAAACAAGCAGCCCTCACTCTAGACACACCTGCAGCACATCATTAATTTCCGACAACCCGTTCAACTTGTTCATAGGGACATCCAAACTAAATTTGCGAATACTCAACATAAATTGCCGCAGCATCATCGACAAATGTGCAGAGTTCCAAGCTGCCCTTCACTACCTCAAACCTGACATCGTGTGCGGAACAGAATCTTGGCTACGAGGGATCAAGCCGAGTGAGAACCCGCAAGATGATGCCATCAAATCAAGCGAGGTTTTTCCCAAACAGTATAAAGTATATGGAGGGGTGTTCATAATGATACACCAGCATTTGGTGGCAATAGATCAGCCAGAGTTTGTAACGAGTTTGGAAATTGTATGGGCAAAGATTAAAATCGAAGGGAATAAAGACCTACTAGTGGGATGTTTCTACATGCCTCGCCGTAAACTAGAGACTGTGCAAGAACTGGACCGGTCTATTCACCTGGTAACTAAATCCAAGGATAAACACGTAATGTTATGTGGCGATTTCAACTGCCCCGATATAGACTGGGTAGACTCGACAGTATCTGGGGGCTATGTGGCTGATAGAACTGTTCAGGAGGAACTTGTTAACATCTCGATCAGTCACCAGCTCACCCAGATACATGACCAAGCAACCAGATAGGACAACTTATTAGATCTTGTCTTCACTACGATCCCGTCGTTAGTGAAGAGCTTTGTCTGCATACCCGGAATATCTGACCATGAGATTGTCGTTGTTGACTCCGATATCAAACCTCACTACAATAGACAAAAGCCACGCAAAGTGCATATGTTCAGTAGAGCGAACTGGGACAACATCAGAGCAGATAGTACTCAAATTAGTACAGATATGATCACCTCTATTGAACAAGGAACCGATATTGAGACTGTGTGGACTAACTTCAAGTCAGAACTTATGAACAGTGTAAATAATAACATTCCAACCAAAACTCTCAGAAATACAAAATAGAGTTCCATGGATCGATAGTAAACTGCGGAAACTGTTGCGCCGTAAAAAACGTTTGTATAGAAGAGCAAAACAAACTGGGATATGGCTTGACTACAGAAAACACCAACGAGTATGTAAAAAGGCATTTAGGCAGGCCGAATGGTCCTGCCTAAACGAATTTGCCAGCGATAGCCTAGAGAGTAAAAGCAGCAAACCATTCTGGAGGTATATCAAGTCCAAGAGAGAGGAAAACATCGGTGTGTCCCCCCTAAAAAGTCACGGCCAACTGATTTCTGACAGCCAAAAGAAAGCAGATATTCTAGTTGACCAGTTCAGTAGTGTGTTTACAAGAGATGATAGTGATCCACCTGGGCTGACAAAATCCACTTATTGTATGGATGATATTGTGATTACGGATGGTGTGTTTAAGCTTCTCAATGATATAAACGTGAATAAGGCTACCGGCCCTGATTCCATTCCAAACAAGGTACTGAAAGAGTGCGCGACAGAACTCTCACACGGTATATCCAAATTGTTTCAATACTCCCTCGACTCTGGCACCCTACCTCTGGATTGGAGAAATGCAAACATTACACCCGTGTTTAAGAAAGGCTACCGGTACCTTCCAGAAAACTACAGACCTGTTTCATTAACCTCTGTACTTCGTAAATTACTCGAACACATTATATGTAGTAACCTCGTTCAATATTTAGAGTCTCACAACATTCTGACTGAGTTAAATCATGGTTTCCATTCAGGGTTTTCCTGTGAAACCCAACTCGCAGTGACCATAGAGGATATACTTTCAAAGTTCGACAAAAAATTACAAACTGACATCATCATACTGGATTTCTCGAAAGAGTTCGACACCGTCCCGCTCTCTAAGTTATTATTAAAACTTGATGCGTATGGAGTTCGTGGAAATGTATTGTGCTGGATCAGATCGTTCCTGTGTCACAGGAGAATGAGGGTTGTGGTTGAAGGATCGTCTTCTAAGGAGGTCAGTGTAGACTCGGTTGTCCCCTGGGCACCGTTTTGGGCCCCGCTACTTTTCTTGTGCCACATCAACAATTTGCCAGACTGCGTGAGTTCCCAGGTGAGACTATTTGCGCAGACGATTGTCTACTCTATAGACCAATAAGATCACAGGCAGACCACCTTGAACTACAGAAAGATTTGAAGAACCTAGAGACATGGGCTAAGAACTGGGGCATGAGATTTAATGCCACAAAGTGCTATGTACAAGACCATCAACATCTCATTTCTACGATCTCGACAAGATAATCCTCAAGGAAGTAACTTCTAACCCATATCTCGGCATCCAACTACCTTCTGACATAAAATGGAAAACACAGATCACTAAGTCCTGTAAGAAGGCCAGCAGTACTCTTGGATTCATTAGACGTAACCTCCGACACAGCCCACAGAACACACGCAAGATAGCTTATATTACTCTCGTCAGACCAATATTAGAATATGGTGCGGTTAT
>JAOXYB010026923.1:0-15633 GCA_028565635.1 Phoronis ovalis
TAATGTAAAAAAACAATAATGTTAAAAAAATATCCTACACATTGGATGGGCATTAGACATGACAAATGTCTTGTTAATTATTTGCTGTTATTTTTGCTACTGTATGGGCACTTCACCGATCAAAGAGCACTAAATATAATATGTAAAATGTTTTTTTCACAGAGTACTGAAGCACAAGTCAGACATTGTGGGCTAGAAACGGTTCTTCTTGTACTGAAGAAAGCCAGAGCAGCAATAGATGTTTGTGACAGTTCTACATTTAATGTGACTTACGACAAGCAAGATATCATTGAGTATATCCAACATCTGAGAGAATCTTTGATTAAGGTACCGCAGAACGTCTACATCAGCATTAATTTATATTATTTTTAGTAATAATATCTGTATTTATAATAACTATATATTTAGATAGAATTGTCATGATAGAACCCAAAGGTAGGAAATAAGAAAGTTCTTTAGTGAAGTAAATTTGCCAAAGTCATTGCTATCTCAAATAAAAAAAGTTTTACTACTGTTGTTTTTATGTAATTGAATATAAAAGCAGGTTTCTTTATTCGATAAGTACATACATACAAATGCCATATGATTTGAAGGGCATCGTGAAATTAAAACAATTGTACACTTTTCTTTCAGATTTTGCCAGATATTCAGACTGTTTTCAACTGTTGGTCTTTCCTGATCAGCCCCAAGCCAGACAATGATAATAACAGACCAGATAGTAAATATTATTTTTCAAATTCTACTACTTTTTTGTTGCTTTGTATCAACATTATGTTTGTATATTTTTATCAGGCCCCCTTAATAAAACTGTCACACTCACATGGTCAGGTTTATTATATCTTAAAAGTCCTTTAGTTACAGAATTTGAATTCTCACGTTTTCTTCAAGTTTGGTTTCATGAAGAATTTCTAAACAGTCTTAAAAGCCTATTTAAAAATTGTTAATTTCAGATACTGGTGATAAAACTGATTTCATGCATAGAATACTGCAAGTGATATGGTACTATCAAGAAATATTTCCATCAGTAATTACCGAGAGGCCAATAGGATATAACACATTGTTACAAGGACTACAGGCTGCTGATATTGATCCCAGTAGGCTGTCAGTTTTGCAGTTGGGTGTGTTACAACTTATAGCAGCATCAGATGTTAGAAAACTGTCTATAACTAAACAGGTACCACTTGTACAGGTTTTCTTATCAGTAGTTTCCAATGTTGATGATGGTGTCAAAAGCTGTTTTGATTTCTAGTTGTAAAAAATTTATTATATTAAGATTTGATTCCAAAGTTGCTGTACACCTAGTGGTTGTCTTTCAAGGAACCATTTCCCAAAATCATGCAGAGGGACTTATGTCTGAAAGGTCTATCTCATAGACATGCAGAATAAGAAGGATAACTTGGTGGTACACACTAACCTCAACTTTGTAACACAGTCAAAATGAATTGTAATTCTACAATAGTATATTGTCGCACAGCCTGCTGTAGTCAATATTAATATGGAAATGACAAATGCAACATATCTATTCAATGCTGTTACAGGGTGGAAAGTTTGGCAATAAGTCATCGATTTTGGCAATGTTGTTAGAACTCATTACTAGGACGTCTTCTGACAGAATGTTAAACTTGACGGTTTTGAAGCTGACAGTTAAGGTAAGAGATAGATTATAATATAGTTGACTTGAAATTATTTTTGTATGTAAAATTAATTTTCAAAAAAGTATTAGATAAATTGCATTAAACATATAGGAATTTTTGTTAAACATGTTATCTTGCAGCTTTTGGTAGGCACTGGAATATTTGAACCTGGTCAAGAGGAAGAATTGGCTATATGGTTATCCAAAATATCAAGCAGCTCAGTTCAAGTAGTCAAATTTTTAGAACTAATATTGAGCAAAGCTGTTACCAATCCTTTTCCCTATGGGGATAAGACCACAGAATTGATATGCAACTGTAGAATCAAACTAGAAAGTGCAGGTAAGGTTGGATGGTTGGAGACAGATTTTATAATCTTGTTCATTTAAATGAAAGGTAACCTTGAATATATTTTACTAAAAGTAGAAATCCAGCTGTTGAACACAACTGTTAGTGAAAAGAAATTCGAACACAAGTAAGATATTTACTTTTAAGGCTAAGCTACACCCTCGTTACTGTTTAAATAAAAATTTGTGAAACATCTTTTTTTTTTCACCCAACCAAAATGTTTCTAAAACTTTAACATTGAAGCTACATGTATGTCATAAAGGTATTTTTAAACTGTTGTGTAAAGTGTATGAAATTTAATTAGCCTTTAATAACACCCTATAAAAATCATTAGGTACATTCTGTAGGAAAACCTAGTGAATCAAAATTTGTGCTTACTATATTTTAGCACTTCCATAATTTGTTATGGATCATTTTTACTTTGCACCAGAGATTTTAGTTCTATAATCAATTTAGTTTCTTAGCAAATAAAACAATTATCTTTTTTTAAACATTAATTAATAATTCAAAGATTATTCATGGTATTTCGTCATAACAAATAATGGGAGTATCGATTACTTCTTAAAAACATAGTTAGCTCAAATTTAAATCTGCAGGATTTTGCTGTAGGATGTACCTTATGATTTCTAAGAGGTGTCATAAAACGTTGCATACACAAGAGTAAAAATACCACCATTGCATAGTATGAATGTAAACATTTCAGGAAACATTTTCTTATGTAAAAAAAGGGCAATGCAGATTTTTCACAAATTTTTATTTAAACAATAACGAGGGTCTAGCTGTAATTATAATTGCATATAGGGACACTGTATTGTCAATGGCTAATAAAAGCACATTAGAAAATCACAATTTTGGTCCTTTGCAACATAAATTCCAGATGCTGAATTTGAAAGGGGAATTAGTGAAGGTGATGAGAACAAAAAATCAGAAATGCCTTTCACCATCTTACCAGTGATTGCAGTTGAAACTTTTGGTGCAATGACGGGAAAGGACGAGAATGGTGGTGAGTGTTCTAAATACAACAGAATTTTTAAAAATTACATTTCAAATGATCTAGTGATAGTATCATTTTGTGAACAATATTATACTCATTTTAGTATTTAGAATATGATCGAAGAGTGAGAAACAAGGAACTCAAACTAGGTTCTTTCGATAAGTATTGTGATTGTCTCACTAGATGATTAATGTGCTGTATAACCTTGATAGCAAGACCCAGATCTTACGTACTTTTGTTGTTTTGGAACTTATAAAAAGCATTTTAATGTAACAGTAAGACTTAGATCTTACATTTGAAGAGGGGTCATACTTTGAGTTTTTTTGTGGATACAAGATTGTTGAAGGTATGGTTTATGAAACGAGTTTTCATTAATCAACCTTTATTACACTCTCGTGTAATAATCATTTTAATCACTTTAAATATCGCTACTGTTTGCACTGTCTTTAGGATCCAGGCTGTTTCATTTAAATGCACAATAACATTTATTAAAGAAAATTTACTTGAATCTTCTGTTTTGTTTCTGTGAACGTTAGGAAAATATAAAACTACCTGGTGTATCGCCCTGCCAGATGTTTTTGCTGACAATATACATAACAAGTAAATAATAGGGTAAAATGTGATTTTGCCAAGTTAATGGACGGCACTATCTTTTCATAGTTAAATTAACTCACACAGTTGCACCGCTTCATTATATTTTTTTTGGATATCAACAGCCAACTTTAGAAAAAGAATTTTAGTTTGCTATTTAGACCCAGGTCTTACTTTCCTGTCCAGGTTCTTATTTCGAACTTGATCTTACTACCAGGGTAATGTGGTAATAACATTTTTACTGTGTTGTTGCAGCTATAGAAAAATATCTAACAGATGTACTAACGAAGCTACTGCACACGCAGTTAAACCCGTGTCTGTTGGCATTGTTGATTCATGATGTTGCTGAGAAATTGCAATCTCTTAAACAATATGCAATAACATGGATACCCAAGACATTACAAAAGGTTATTATAGTATAATACTTAGTCAACTAAACTTATAACTTACAGACTCTATTATTTTAATTTTATGGCATATTTTATTGTTGCTTTTTACTTTAATTTGTTTTGTTCAATTTCTATGACTTATTATAAACTGTTTAACAGTTGAGCTCATTTATCACTTTTAGTTTACTTACTTAACATGCTGATTTTAAAACTTTACCTTATTTTACAGGAGTATAAAAGTAAAAAATGTTTAAGGGTTGCAGAAACGTTAAACACATAGTTTTTTGTCACCATGTTAGTAATAAAAATTTATCTCCTTTTACAGATGCCGAAAAGTAAGAAAGTTCCAAATTTGATGCGAAATTCAACAGACGGTTTCACGAAATGTCTTCAGTTAGCATTCATGTCGTGCGTCTGTGATGCTGACACAAGAGATAAGTTAATTTCTGCTGCAGACAATGAGTGTAATGATGATACTGTGATCATTACCATTAAGCAGATTCTCTTGTACATAAGAACAGACATTAGAAAGTACATTAAGGTAGCTACAATATACTAAACTTTTTTTAAATATTAGTTATTTTAACTAAAATGTAAAATTTCATTTAGGTGACATAAACTGAACACTGCAGGAGTGCAACTTCAAATGTTTAATGAGAAGTCAGTTTCAAATTTTACTTTGGCATTGGTATGTTTATTTTGAACAAGTAATATTAGACTTATGTTAAAGTAGAAAACTAAAAGTTTTATTGATTTCAGATAACACTACTCACATCTATTCAGTGTGTTTAAGTTTTTAGCAATTCTGGACAAGTTAGATAGTATATTATGGTATTAGGAAAAAGCATGTCATAATGATATTTATGTTATTTTATAGGGTGATGATAATTGTCACAGCATGCTGAAGTTATACTTTGAATTGCTACAGCACCTTGCTGCTAAACTTGAATCAAAAGAAATAGCATCCTCACGTTCACTTGACAACAATGATGATAACAAAGAAACAAATGAAGAATCAAAGATGAATCTCAGTGTTGGATCCAATATGATGCGGGATAGTATTGGACTTGAGGAACAGAGAGCAACTTGTAGTGAAATTACAAAGAATGTCTACAAATTAATTCTTGGTTCTCGTATTCGTAATTGGTTTTTGATGAGTGACCAGACAGATAAAAGGAATAAACGCAATATCACTGTGTCTCAAATTGTTACTGAACAACTGCAAATGTTATTGGAAAGGTTTGATGATATTGAAAGCAATATTGTGAAACATTACGTTGAAAGGACTACAGAAACCTTGTTCCATCTTGTTTCTGGGTCTCAGAGGCATGTAACCAAGCATGTGTTTAAAGCAGTTACAACACTGCTACCTTATTTTAGCTCTGAAAATGTAGCTGTACTCTGTGAAAAGATTCTTTCGCTACCAGTTACATCGTTACTTGATGTAAATGGAAAACGGAGTGAACTAGGGGAAACACTATTCAGTTTATTTAGTCATGTGCATTTGAACAATGTCACAGTAAAATTTTCTTACAAGTGCCTCCAGCAATTCTATATTTTTGTACAAAAAGCCAAACAAGAAGATATGGACTATGTATTATTGAGGCTTGTACAACAAGACCGTAGCTACTCGTTACTAGCTAGCAGGAAATTTGTACAAGATTGTTTATGTCATCCAACAAATAATAGGTTGAAGTTGATGAAAAGCATAGCCAAGCAGAATGCAACTATTTGCCAGTCAATGATTGATTGGTTCAAAACTAATGAGATGTGGAGGAAGAATAAGGAGAAGTATGTGTTGCTGCTGAATGAGTTATTAAACTGGACATCAGAAGATGGTAAGTTACTAAACTATTCAAAATAGGACCATGTCTGCTTTACAGTTTTGACATTGTATGTGCAGCAACTAATTTCATATAGATTCTGGTATTAAGTGGGGTGTGTTAAGTTAAGTTTTTGTAAAATTTCAGTTAAAGCCTCTTTCTTAAATAGTTAGTTTTCTAATATTTGTAGTGTTACTATATAATATATAATATTTTGGATGCTAAAGCCTTCTGAGCAAATAGTTTAAAGAAATTTTAAGAATAGTGAAAAAATATCGGCTGACTCCAGTAATGGCTTTATGTAAACTAAGTTTGTTTTTTATACATACATGTTTTTAATTCTTTATTTTGAAAAGAAAACCTATGGAATTATTTTCACAAACTGTTTTGGAAATTGTTTTGGAATGGTGTACTAGAAGACGAAGAAATGAATGAGCAACAGTTTGCATTTATGTTAAAGCTGATGCCAAAGTCTGCTGAAGGTAGGTGTTGCTAACAAATAATTTGCAGACATGTTTTTTTTTTTTATAGAGAAGAAAGCATGTCTAGCCTGCTGCAGTATCAATGTAAAACTAATCACGTAATCAGTGGTACACCAATCTTAAGTTTCACCATGTGCTTGAGTATGAATTTTGATTGGTTATTGGTTACCTACTTAAGAAACCAACATAAATAGGATATTATTTTGCTTTTTTGCAGAGCTAGGGAAGATAATCTTGAAGTTATCCTCAAAACTTCAAGGGGATAAGACCACAATGTATCAGTTGCAACTTTATGAAAAATCCATTGACATTTACTGTAAGAATGGACAGAATTCAGGAGATAGAGCTCAACATATAGCTGACTGCTTGAAATGTGTAATTGCTTTGTGCACCGGAGAGAAGTCCACTGTAGAATTTCTATTATCTAGTATAAGAAATGGCCTTAGGGTAAATGTTTTTGTCTTAAATACTAAATCCACTAGGTTAACAGTGAACAGTAGTTTTGGTTAAAACTGGTAAAAATGTTCATTTATCTGTTGGGCCCAATATGGATAGCTTAAAGATTAGTTCAAAATAGCATGATTACTTGTAATAGCTCTGACTGGTTATGAGCTTTGTCCTCTCCACATAATCATTGTCTCATCTTGTAGTTGTTTCTGTGTTCCCAATGAGTGTTACATCTTTGTTTTGAATGATGACAGTGGTACAGATATAGTTTTAATATCAAATCTGACAAAGAATATACATCGACACATACAGTTTCTATTGATTAACTGATTTGTTGCATTTAAAATTTTTTACTTGTTTGTAATAAACATTTTATTTTTATGTTTAAAGAGCTATGGAGAAATTAAAGAACACTTGTGCCAAGCTGTCACATCACAGATATGGAATAAATTTGTTAAAGCATGCTTGAAGTGAGTATATTATTTAATATGCAAAATATTGTTATTGAATAAAGTTAGGGTCATATGAAATCATGTAAAAGCTACTCGGTCAACTGCATTTCCATTTGTTACCCTTTTTCAGACACTTGTATGACAGTGCATTATTTATGGAACTTTTCTCAAAGTTGATTGGCATCCTCTACAAAGAAGGCCAAAAAAGTGCTTATTTGTCGTCAAAACAACTATATGAAATGATTGTCAGTCATTCCTCTTTTGTACAAATTATGTTTGAAGAGGATCAAAGTAGACTGAATGTAAAAGGTAAGTTTCTAAGTTTGCTTTAGGAAATGTAGTAATTGTTGGAAGGGAATTATATAGTGTAAAATTTGTGAGGTTTTCTAAAAAAAACTAAAAGGTTTTGTTTACAACATATTAGTTTTTCTTGTTGCATTTGATATTTCTAACATCAGTCCTTATGTAATATAGGCTTGTCATGAAAAAATCTTGATAACAGACTTCATTTGCAGAAACTGTGGTACGCCTCCTCATCACCCTGCTGAATCTAGACAATTCATGTTGTCAGACAACACACTTGCCTGTGTTGTTTGGTGCATATCATGCAACACTTAGGGAGACTGGTAAGTGAAACGTATAGCTTTGTCTTTTTCATGCAGTATACAATTTCTACAAGCAAATGTATAATCTTGTTCTTTAACTACAGTTTATGTTGCCATTATCCTGCAGCTCACTTGGAATTTACCTTTTCATCAATGTGTTTTCTGAAGCATCCTGGCAAAGACCCCGTACTGAAGATTAATATCAAAGATATAATAGGTCATTATTAGATTATAACGCAGTAAAAGTTCTTTGCTGTTGAAGTATACTGTAGCATGATACTCTGTATGATTTTCAGATCGAGATTTGCTACATTTGATTCATTTGTATGAGAAGAATGGTGCTGATGTAACCCAGTTTAGGTATCTCTATATGTTACTATCGTTTGCAATGAAATGCGACCTTGTGGTATAGTGGTAGTTCGTTTGTGACTTCTCATTTCGTAATGGGGACATCAGTTATGCAGCAAAGGCATAACTGCATTAGCTTGAACCGCAGCGGGAATATCTAAATATTAGAACGCGAATGCTTTGTGAAGATATTATAATGATGTAGATTAAATTTTCACAAACATTCATGCTGCGGTTCAAGCTAATGTGATAATGCCTTTGCTCCAGAACTTATGTCTTCATTATATAATGCGATGTCACAAATGAAATATCACTACATCACAGGGTCACATTTGATTGCAAATGATAGTAACATATTTAATATGTTTGCGATTTTTAAATAATGTCAGACTTCCCCAAAGTATTGTGTTAAATAGAAAAGCAAATGCTTCCCGAATCTTTGACATTTAAGAAATGACAATTTTCTTCATCAGAGAGACTGATTGTATTTTGTACAGACATAAATAATTTGTTCATTTTAGAGACATACTGTTGCGTGTTTGTAATAACATATTTTCTAGTTACATTTGGTAAATTAAGCAGTACCCTAAGGGTCCCTCACTATTTCAAAGGTTCGTTTGATACATGTGCTGTTGAATTTTGTTTGTGGTGTGTGCCCTGAAATGAAGATTTGTCTTATTTCAGACCTTTCTTATGGGGTAGCAAAGCTGTAGAACATTACTCTGTTGTTAAGAATCTTGGCCCATCACTTTCTAATCAACCAACAACTGAACAGATGCTGGAAATGTTAGATGCCAGTACTGTGCACAAGTCTGCAGTAAGATTTCCTTTGACAAGAAAACTGCGACCAGATACAGTAAAACCAGCCGCCTCCTTTAGTGCTGACAGAGACTGCTACGATCCATGTTTCTTGTTGCCTTTTTTTAGTTATTTAGTTAGACCAGGTATGTAAAATATTATTGCGTCAATATATATCCAATAATTCATTAAGTAATGTTTAACAAATTTATTGTTTTTTTACACAAATATTTTATAAAAACTTAAATAAATAGTTTAGCTAGGATCTTGTATTAAATTAGAAGTACTGTAAGTTGTTTGATATCTTGTGTAAGTATAAAGAGCTAAGAACCAATCCTGAAGTGCCTGATCTGGTCCTGTATATAAATTGATACAATGTAATGTAATTATTTCAAGATTCTCTGGTACCCTGTCGCAAGTTTATTGAGACTAACTGTCTAGGATACATCTTGTGTGCTCTAAGTAGCCATGATGAAGCTGTAAGAGGTGCAGCTTGTCACATATTGTCTCACTTCCAAACACATGTAGAGGGAGCCAGAAAGTTTTCAGAGAGAGAACAAATCCTGTATTTGCTGGAGTGTGTAAAAAATAGTCTAGAGAAAGAAAATGGAAAATTGGCTTGTATCATTACCATATTTTTCATGCGATGTGCTGTGCAACTGCTTAAACCTGGTAAGCACTTGGATTCTGTATAAAACTATGTATAACATCAATTTTTATTCATAATTAGTTTTTTACCTCCACAAATATATCACAATTACTGAGATGTTGAATGACGTCATTTTGATTGTTAGCTCAAGTTTTTGTTTCAGTACATGACTAAATTTGATTTAATTATTTGAAAAATTCAGGTTCTGATGATTTTATTAAAAGAGGTATTCAATCTTCTAACCAAAGTTATCATGTTTCACTTTTATTTGTGCACAATTTCTGTGAAGGTATGCATGAACATTAGTTTTAATATAAACTCAAGAACTTTTTATTTATTTGTAGAAGAACATATGTACATGCAAATCAACACCTTTGTGCTTCTTAAGCCAAACATTGATGTACAGAATGTACCAGAATTCTACAAGTTCTTTAACAGCAGTGCCATGGAGGTAAGGATATGATAAAACATTGATGTTCAGCATTTACTAGAATTCTACAATTCTAACAGCAGTGCCATGCAGGTAAGGATATTATGATAAAACATTGATGTACAGAACGTACGAGAATTCTACAAATTCTAACAGCAGTGCCATGGAGGTAAGGATATTATGATAAAACATTGATGTACAGAATTTACTAGAATTCTACAATTCTAACAGCAGTGCCATGCAGGTAAGGATATTATGATAAAACATTGATGTACAGAACGTACCAGACTTCTACAAGTTCCTTAACAGCAGTGCCATGGAGATAAGGATATTATGATAAAACATTGATGTACATAACGTACTAGAACTCTACAAATTCTAACAGCAGTGCCATGGAGGTAAGGATATTATGATAAAACATTGATGTACAGAACGTACTAGAATTCTACAATTCTAACAGCAGCGCCATGGAGGTAAGGATATTATGATAAAACATTGATGTACAGAATTTACTAGAATTCTACAATTCTAACAGCAGTGCCATGGAGGTAAGGTTATTATGATAATATAAAAATTGATGTACAGAACATACTAGAATTCTACAATTCTATCAGCAGTGCCATGGAGGAAAGGATATTATGATAATACATTGATGTACAGAACGTACCAGAATTCTACAAGTAACAGCAGTGCCATGCAGTAAGGATATTGTAATTTAAAAAATTGATGTTCAGAATATGCTAGAATTCTACAAGTTCTGTACCAGCAGTACCGTGGAGGTAAGGATATATAATGTAGATTTTCAAATTTGTGTACATGCTTAAAAGCATTCTATAACCAACAAAACTATATAAAGTTGCTCTCTTGAAGTGGTGTTCTGTAAACATCCGCATGCTGTTATAGCCAGTGTTTTCTAATAATAAAGAGATGTCTTTATTTCCAGTACAAACAAGAAAGGTCATGGATGTTAGCCTTGCTATTTGATGGGCTAAGAGAGACTGCTGATTATCGAATATTTGAGAAGAGATATGTTTTCAAGCTGTTACTAAGTTTCCATGATTCTGCTACTTGTGACGACCGTACCAAAGTTAGTATCTACAGTAATATAGACTTTGGTAAAAATACAGGAATTGAATTGTCTTCGCTAGAAATAAAATTCACTGTACCATATAATGGTAGACAGTTGACCCATTTTCACAAGTTTCGGGGCTAGCTTAATTTTGCCCCAAACATAGTTATTCTATGGTGATAGCCTGAATTTAGTGGACATTGCATCCAGTAAAACCAGTCTGTTGCTTCACACAGCAATATATATTCTGTTATTTATTATAGTTTGTTGTGATATTTCCTTTATATGTAGCTCCAAGTATTAAACATTGTCTGTAAGGCATGCACTATCAAGACAGTGGCTTATGATCTGGTCAAGAACCATGCTTTTGTTACTTGGTTAAATAATGTTGTCTGCAGGTATGTTTTTGTAGCAATAAAGCACTAAAATATTACATTATGTCAGAATTAATTCCGTTTTTTTGTATTTTTAAACATTAAAATGTTTAATTTCTATGAATCTTTTATGTTTATGAAGCAGCCTAACATTCGATGTGAAGATAACATAAAACTGTTTCTAAATAGGTTTTATAGGTTTATTTTTGAATAATGCAGTTAAACCATAACAATTGTATTTTTAATAGTTATTTACAAGCTTGTTTTCATAATTTAACTGTATATGTATCTTATAGCTTCAGATATTATTCTGTACAAAGTATATAATTTATAGATATTTTCTTAATGTTTTTTGCAGCTCACACCAACTTGATTGTATTCATCTCCTCATTGAATGTTTGAGTAGCTTATGGTTTACAATTCTCGGAGATAAAAATAAATCTGAAGATAATGCCTCATGTTTGCCTATGATGTTTACTAATCAGTTTCTCCTGGTGTTGCTGACTGCTTTACAACAATATCGGTAAGGTGCACCTCAAATGGTTAATGTACATTTTAGCATTTAAAAATGTAAAAAGAAATTCACCATTGGCTATACTTTCAAATCTTTATATATTTTGCATTTTAGCACTCTTGTAAACAAATATTCTTAATCAATGAATTGTGATATTGAAGAGAAATATGTAAATTTTGTTCACGATGTATTAATCCGTCTGTGTCTCTTTCCATTTCCACCAATATTATATTTTTATCAGCCACATTATACTTTTTAGGAACAGGATGGAACCGAGTATGTTTCACAAGTATCTGAAATGTCTAAAGTCTGTTTTACAACACCAAGCTCTTTCGGCGGTTCAATATCAAATCAACAATTATAATGTGACTGAAGTAAGCCTATCACCCTCCCACATGATGTTTTTATTGAAAGATCTTTCAAAATTTACCAAAGATTCTGATCTCGAACAGACAACTGATCTTTTAATCCAAGAATATCAACGAGGCACACTTACAAATCATGAAACCTGGAGAACTCTTGGAAAACTGCAAAGAATTAAATATATTTCAACTCCTAGTGGTAACCAAAACAGCAACGTAGATGATGAATTGTTACAAGACGAATGCAGTGAATTCATCCATAGCATAATTCTGTATTCAATGCCATTAACCCTAAACACGTTGGCGCTTGCAAGTAAAAGAAGCAATGATATTCATCTTGGTAATATTGTAACATGTCTGTGGTGGTGCTTAAATAAAAGCTATTCAAATCTGGATGATATTGTTCGGCTTTTAACCTGGTGTGAAAAGGTAGTAACCTTCAATTCCCCAGCAGCAAGAAACATATGCAGGTTTATTCTGTGTGAAAAACCAACTGGTTTGTTTATACTTGAAAGATTACTAAATTTCTATGGACAAATATTTGAACTTGAGAACACACCAAAAAATATGGATGCCATCGAAATTCTTAACAGCATATTTTTGCATTTCGTGAATTTTATGAAAAAGGAAGATGTACTGTGTGATGTTAAGGAATACTTGGAGAAAACTAAATACTGGAAGGAATTTGAATTACTTTCACAAGGTAAGTGCTTTCTTGAAGTAGATTACTAGCTTAACAAATGGGAACTGTGTAGATAGTAGTTATTGGGAGTGTTCTTGAAACATTTCCTTTGTTTCATATTTCTATTTTCGAAAAGAGAAAGAGCACAATATATATAGATATTACTAGTAACATTTACTCATCTGTGTATCTTACTGATGACAGTTCTACTGTTTATAATTTGATAGAGGTGTTATTTTTAAACTATGCTAACTAATTTGTTAACTTTTATACAGTGTGTTGTAAATTTGTTTTACTTAAAGTTTTCTCCTGTTTGTTTCTTTGCAGGAATGAGTGTGCAAAATATATCATTTGCTATTCGGGCACTGTGGCTAGGAATGGATTTCGAACACGTTGCCTGTAGCTTAAAGCCTCAGCATGGTTAAAAACTAGAATAACTTTATACAGTGCATGCATGGCTTATACAGGTTTAATGAATGTCAAAATGGCACGATGGGTAAACAATTAAGTTCACTCTTTGTTTTCTACAATTTTAATTACACAGTGTAGTAAACACAGCATTGAAACATGTAATAATATATATATGATAATTGAAAATGGAAACGTATAACAATATAACATTAGAAGATCAACAAGTTGTCTGTTAAGGTTCTGTGCAACACTCATAAAACTGTCCACTTACAAGATTTAATTAAATCGAAAACAAAAACTTTATACTGGAATACATTACACCTACAGCAAGAAAACCCACGTATGCAACAATATAAAAATAGTCTGTAGTCTCTTGTCATTAGTCAAAGAAGTATAGAAAGGTTTCTTGAAAAACATACAGTAAAAATACTTATGATTGCATATCACCCAGGAAAACTTTTAGCAGTACATTTCAGTCAAGCCAAAGTGAAAATGGAATATTCACCATTCTAAACTTGTAAACTAGGATATTTTTACGAAATTCAATATATGTGCAACCATGTGTTATCTACATTTGATTCATTTGGAGAAATTAGTGTAGCTACCATTTTTTCTTTACTGGAATTAATTTCTAAAGTTAATAGCCTTATTTTTAAATTGTCAATCAAGACAGCTAAAGTTTAGAAAAAGATATTTTTGAGACTCAAAGCACACTCCAATTTGTAAGCTACAAAGCGCTAGTAATCATATAAATCTTTAACCAAACTATAATCAAAACCTCTCAGAGACAAGATATCTGTTCTGCACATTCACGTAAATTGACACACCTCTAAGGTTTACATATTTTATCACAATCTATTGCCTATGGCTCCATAGTTCCTCAAACAGCTCAGTCATGTATTCTGTAGAGTTCCTGTACATTGTAGGTGTCTGCCAGTTGCCCAGTCCATATATTTATTAAGCTGTTTATTTAGGAAAACAACACAAAGGAAGAGGAGACACATTGTTGCAAATAGTTAGCTGTTTAGCACAAGTTTCCAAAAAATATTTTTTTGAAAATACTATTATTAGAAAAATACCAAATTTGGATTAGTGTATATTCCATTTTCACTTTAATACACCAGTAAATTTTCTTGGCAATATGCAAACAGATATGTTGTTGCTGACCTAAATCTTACATGGTACAAGATATCAAGTCTCTACCCCTGACGTTGCATTTCATCCCAACTCCAAGAATTTGATTGCCAAATGTATTAGTAGTAAAAAGTGACACCGATATAATTTTAAATACACAAGGCATTTCTGGTGCAAAACTATCTGTACCAGAGCAACACAAGTTGCAACTACATGTTAATATGACAGACAATTGTATAACCTGCATGGAGATTTTTCAGTTCAGGTATCCTAGATCATCATATTTACCTAGACATTGTCTGCATGTGAAATATTTCTACTTATCATCCTTATTGAAAAAGGTCGAAGTTTTTCTCTTTGTAACTGGTGCAATCTTTGAAGGACTGCGTGGAGTAACAGTAACAGAGTTTGCAGGTTTCTGATGCAAAATACTACTACGTTTCTTGACATGATGCTTATCTCCCATGTGCCCCATTTTGCTATGTTTTTTGGTCTTTTTAAACTGTTGTGATTTTGGTCCTTCTAATTTGTCTGTAATATAAGTGTAAAGGAGATGCTGTCTATAACAAGTTTATCAACATAGAGATAGGGATGCAAAAGACAGCTATGCACATAAATCGTTCAACAATTAATTCAAAGCACTTTTCTTAAACAAAATGTTCTCAGATTTGTTTCAACATTATGCTCATCGCACATAGTGCACAGGCTTATACTCGTAAGCTGTGTGTCGTTGTTGTCACAGTAACAGTTTCAGTTTTTATCAGATCAACTTCATATTCTGTACAGGATCAACTGTAAGTTTGACTTGGATCCCTTTCAATATGGCCAACTGGTGGCCATATGTTTGTTTCCCAGATGGAACTTGAAAGTGCATGTTTTCCCCCGGCCCTGGTATTTGAGGTGATATTGGCATTGCATACACGTCCCCAAAATTGCGGAGAAAGGGGGGTAATTTTTGTAGTCAGCGAGGAACCGTGAAATTGAAAAATAGGGAGGTTTTTTTAGTCTACCTCCTTGAAATCAATAACAAGACATTTGTCATGTCTAATGCCCATCCAATGTGTAGGATTATATTTTTTTAACATTATTGTTTTTTTACA
>JAOXYB010026945.1:0-15626 GCA_028565635.1 Phoronis ovalis
ATATCAAGTAATTGTTCAAAAAAGAAGGCAGCAGTTTTTAGCTGATGGTAGCAGCAAGGTTACTTTCTCAGATACCCTAGCCTCGGCAATTGACCTTAATCCTGCCAAGTTAAGCGTGCAAGCGTTCTCAGAAATCTGAGCGCGCTTAATGCTTTAAAGCTTGCTAGGGTAGGTGGCTTTAATTTTTCCTTGAGCGCGCTCAAGTTAAAGTGAGTGTGTTCCCATTGTACCAGTTTAGCGTGCTTAGCCTGTTTTGGTAGCTAAGCGCGCATAGTGGGAACAGGCCTTTAGTTATGAGATAGTACCAGTTAAAAGTAAATGCATGTGCGGCAGTAATATGTAATAAATTTGTGATTGTATTTATCACTGATACTGAGTAAAAATGCTCTTACCCTACGTCATTTTTTTATTGAAAAGATTTTCTAACTTGCTCCTGCATTTACCAAATAAACATTCTGACCTTGACCCCTATGACAACACAGCATCCGGACATGCTAGTTTATCTTTGAGGCTACTAGCTCAAAGCCCTGAAGGAAAGAATAAGCTGGGAGAAAACCATTTCAATAAAGAAATGTGAATTCTCCGGCACTGTACTTACTTATCTGTTATAACAATAATATGGGCTAATAACAGAATAAGCCCACTGAAGCTACTGATTTATGTCCAATTTACTTATTTTGCTATCCTGAAGACAATTTTAAATCTTTTTTGTGAAATTGTGCAAAGAGCATCAAATAAATTTTAAATATTATTTTACCAAAAAATTTTTTAATCTACTGTTCTGTTTTTATGCTATGAGAAAGAAAATAAAAAACACTTACCAATTGTTTTACTGTAAGACGAAAAGACGACAGAGACTTGTGACTTAGGGAGTGGTGATGTCTGCACATCGTCCACATGCTGGAATTCTTCTGACACCAAGTCTGAAGGTAATGTTAACTGTGGGCGGGATGTTGTTTCACAAAATTCCACTTTTGATAACTCTCTAGAAGCATCACGGACTACTGTTAATTCATCAATGCCCTCTTGTCCAGCTAGGTACAGCATTAGTAGCTTTCTACTGTGTTGCAAGGCACGAGATGTGTAATTGGATTTATCCAGCACTTCTTGTAATGAATGTAGAGTAGATGTTACATTCAGAGGCACACTAATACGTCTTAAACCATCAACGCCTCCTAATAAAAATGTGCAAAAAAGATATTCATACAAAGAAAAAATTCTTTGAAAAATATGACAGACATACTGGGCACACAAAATAAATGAACCACTTTTAGAGTACTATCAATTCTTCATTTCCATTTCAACAATACAACAATTTACATAATTTGAAAAAAAAATCAATTAGGTACTCAAGAACCAACAAGCGGGCAATGCCAGATATATGGGCTTTTCTTATCATTCTATGTGTCAAAAATTGTAAAAGTTTAGCAAGATTCCTTAGAGTTGTAGTTAACCATAATCTCCAATAGGGGGTATGTGGTCTATGTTACATATTAAAGAATGTAAAATAATTGATTTTACACCAGAGATTGTATTTCTCTGCAAAATTTCTAACTTGATTTTTCTTCCTGAGCCCTCTACAGTTTTGGAAAAGGTCATTTCGATTACGGAATAGAATATTTGGAATATTTTGGTGTCACAGAATATTTCGATACCATTATGGGATTTGCACTCTAGTGCAAAGCCCATAAAAACTGTTCAATGTTTATTTTACTTTTTATGACTTGTAGCATGGGCCATAATTTTGTCTCACCGCCTATGTATCAACATATAAGACATATCTTTGTTTTAAAAGTTGTAACAATAAATTCTTTGGTAACTGTATTAAAAGTATTCTAAACAGGCCTATTTTTGATCTAAATTAATGTTTATTTGATGACATATTGATTCAGTTAAATAATTAACATAAAATATGTATTGCCTCTTTGATCTTCCTGGCTGTAGGTGTAAGTTCCTGGTCTAAGATCTTATAATTGTCCCACCTAATTAAATATGATATCCATGGTGTTAGACAATGTTATTTTTCTGATTTAAGTAAATGTTTCTTACTTTTGCTTCCTGCCAATTCTATTATTAAGAAATTCATGAAAAATCTGCATTACATTTTTTTCATATAAAATAAATGTTTTCTGAAATTTTAACATTCATGCTATGTTATGGTGGTATTTTTGGACTTGTGTATGTAACGAATAAAATTTAATTATTTTTTTATGACTTCTCACAAAAATCATAAAGTACATCCTACAGCAAAATCCTGCGGATCTAAATTGGAGCCAACTACGTTTTCAAGCAATAAACGATACTTCCATCATTTGTTTTGACCGAATTGTAAATATCGTAAATAATCTTTGAATTATTAATTACTATTTAAAAAAGGTAATTTTTTTATTTGCTAAAAACACTAAATTGATTATATAATCAAAATCCCTGGTGCAATTTAAAAATGGTCAAAAACAAATCATTGGAGTATTGATTGGTTGTTAAAAATATAGTTAGCCCGAATTTTTATCTACTGGGTTTTCCTGTAGGATGTACCTAATGATTTTCATAGGGTGTAATTAAACGCTAATTAAATTTCATACATTTTACACAATAGTTTGAAAATCCCATTATGACATAGCTTGAATGCTAAAGTTTTAAAAAACATCTCTTTTGAATGAAAAAAATGTAATGCAGATTTTTCAAGAATTTTTATTTAAACAATGACGATGGTCCAGCTTAGCTTTAATGTTAACTATTTTTATTCATTATTACACTACTTTTAAAACCTTTTGAACAGTTCTTTGTCAAACTGGACAAACACTTATGGAACTGCAAATAAGCGTTTTAGCTAGAGCATGAAACAAAGAATGTGAAAAATAATTTTTTTGTCAAACTTCACAAATCAAAATTTCATAATGAAAGCAATGTAGGGTGTTCTATTAATTTTGCATCACCCTAAATTTTCAAATCATAAGAGGATACATATCACGGATTCCATTTAACTGGTAATATATGATTACTCCATTGCTATTTAAGGGCACTACTGTTTAATGCATTTTTACCTGTCTGTCAAGCCCATTTTTATTAATACAAATTCACAAAACTGGGGTTAGTAGAAACTAAGGATCTGATATAATTTGGTTAAGAACAAATAAATTTAGCTCTTTATTTTATCAAAATTATGTCTTATATTTACACTCAAGCATTATTTATGCGACCTTAGCAACACAGGCATAAAGAAACATCCCTTATATCACTGTTTAAAGCAACAATTTAATTATCCCAATACCCACTGCCTTTAGATTATAGGTTGCTGAATTAAATATCCTCATGCAGCCACAACTGTAATCTTTTATTAATAAAATTAGTATGAAATATGCTTAACTATTTAAACTTTCAAAGTATGTTTTGGATAAAATGCTAATTTTATAAAAAATTATAGTGATTAAGTAGTGATTTAACTATTCGACATTATAACCGTTCCAAATAATACTGCATTACTGGTGGATAATGCTTGCAACAATTGATATTTTGGAGGTATGTGAATCTTTGGGTAGCCATTTCTTACAACTACCTATACAACCCCTTAAACCAGATATTTTAATTCCAAAACTTTACTCCTTCAAAAATCACAATACAAGTGCAGTCAGTCTTCAACATGTCCAGTTTTTGATCTCAGGTCCCCTAATTATTCAAAACCTGTGAATGTTTCATAATGAAAAGGTAAGAAAAAATGAAGCAAACTATAAACAGTTATATTCACCATAGGTATCTTAATAATTTCTAGTATTTAGTCATTGTCACTGGAACACACAGAGAAATAAAAATAGCCTTTACTTTATTCAAGTTCTCAATATTACGTAAAATATCTTTTCTTTAATACCTTATTTGCCTGCTTGAGAAATTTCAAAACTGCACATTATACACACACACACATCTTGAGACATTTGATGATACTTAAGTCCTGGGACTTAGGCATAACAGCAGGTTACTAATAACATTGGACCTGGTACTATGTGGCACTTTAATACTATAGGGAGGTTGCTTGTACCATCTCTGCTGGCGAGTCATGGAACTAAAAATTTTATATTTTTTGAAAATAAATAGATATTAAGAAATTCTGTCTTAAAACATTTCCTGAAAATTTCATGTTATTTGGTCAACAACTCATGATCAGTTATTCTACATTATGTAAGCAAGGGTTGTTTGTAGGTTTTCTTTTAGCACTGTATTACATATTTATAGTTACCAAGTAAATGGAATTCATCTATGAATTATATAATTATAATGGTATCATGATACTGAAGTTAACTTTTTAGTGAAGAACATATATGTCACCTGACTTGAACTATGAACTTTGTTACATAACAATTTCATATCATTAGCCTATAATAAGTTAGCCTAATAAACTTGAGCTTGTTAGAACACTGGAATGTGATATTACTTTTAACGAAGATGAAATCTTGTGGTAAAATCTAAAGAAGTACTCAGGAGTCTGTTGATAAAAACATCCTGTGAAAAAAGTGTAGACAAAGTGAGAGACACTACTTGAACACAATAGATCTTATTAATATTCTAGAACTTCTTAGAGCTTATATAGTTATTAACCAATTAAATGGAATTCCTTATAATTCATTGGAATTCATTAAAACATAACAATACCAGATTCGTTGTAATGAATTGAAATATAGTTAGACTAATAAAGTGAATTCTTTAAGTAACAACTTCAAAGGAGCTTTAACCGATAAAAGGTGAGCTGATATTTTTGGTACATATTCATTGCAACTTATTATCAAATTTCTAAAATGTCTGACACCCATTTACATGGTATAAAGGTAAATCTTGGTCACAAGTGACTAAAAACAAATATATTTTAAAACATTTTTTAAGGTTCAATGAAATGTTATTTGAGCATTTTTTTAAACATTAACTTTTATTAAAAAAAAATGTACAGAATAATACTGAGTAAAAAAAAAGAGAACTTTGCAGTTGGATATGTTTCAACTTTGTCCATGAAGAGATGTTTAAAAAAAATTCTCACTTGGCTGCAAATATAACTTGCATGCATGTGCTATATGGAACTATTGAATGGAAACTGATTTTTAGGTAACATATGCACAGAAATACACTATAATATTGTTTAAAATAAAAAATATTACTTTGATATACACTATGGCCTTCTGGATCTATATGAGCCCCAAGCTGAACTGCAGACAAATCTTTAGAAGTTAGTTGTAGTTGGAGTTGTAACTTCAGGTATTGCTTGCTAGTTATCACACCACCGCACTGCTTGGTAGCTCTAGTAAAATGTGTCTGCTCTAACATCTTGCCTTCTCCTGCTACTTCTAGGATAGATATCATTTTGCGTTGGGCTTGAATAAGCAAAGGTGTAACCTGTTCAGCATATCTGTCACTGAAAATAAAAGTATCTGTATAGTACAAAAATAAACTAGGATATCATACATAAAACAAAAATAGCTTATAAAACAGCAAGTATATATACTTTCGCAGACAGATGCCCATCATACATGAAGTAGTTTGAGTTTTCAGGATCTGGCTGTGGGAAAATGTAAAGTTGACCAACCTTTCAATGTCATACTAAAATACCACATAGTTATTAACCCCTGCCCACCTATGGCATTCATAAATACACCTTTTAGACTTGCCATCTTGGTAACAAATATGGCTACTAGTGATCGAGGTCAAAGCCAAACTCGACCAGTTGGAAGTGATCCAGTTCAAACTCAACATAGACCTATATTTTAACCTATGCTGTACCAAATATGAAATTGGTCCGATGAAAACTAAAACTGTTATTAAGTACCATGCTGGAAGTGATCCAGGTAAAATTCAGGGTTTTCAAGATCTGGCCAAAAACAGTTTTGCGACTGTGAAAGAAATGCTGAATTCTAGTTTGAAAATATTACTTAGCCTACTACTCCCGTCCACCTATGGCTTCCTAAAAAGCAACTCTGAATTGTCCAGACAGCCTTTTGTCTTTTCAGCTATAGATTTATCATTCCGAGAACAGATATGGCCACCAGTCATCCATACTGGAATTGATCCAGGTCAACAACATTGATCTATATTTTAGCATCCATTTAAAACAATCTCTATACATATAAGACTTTTCAAGATATAGGCAAGCTTGATTTTTGTTAAAAAAAATGTCAAAGTTTTGGGTCACTATTAAAGAGTTACTTTTCAAGTCATTCAAAATACCATTTAGCCAATGCTATCTGCATGCTCACCTATGGCCTTCATAAAACCACTTTCAAACTCATCCAGGCATTGCTTTGTCTTTACGGATATATACCAACTATGATGTACACAATGTGCCCACCAGTCGGTCGTATTGGAAGTGAAGCAGGTCAAAATCATACTGGACCTGCATTTTGCTCAGCATTTTTGCTGTACCAAATATGAAACATACGATAAAAACTAAAGATGTTACCTGGTACCATCTCTGGGAAACATGACCACCAATGATCCAGGGCAAATTGACCTGTATTGCCACTATTTACTTTTTTGTACCATTTACAGTTTTTGTATGCTAAGCCTCAGTAAAAATCCCAAGATTGCCAGTCAATTTAAGTATGTTATGTAACAAAGATGCCTCAGAATGACTGCATAACACCTAGTATTCATATGAAAATAAATAATAAATATATCTAATGACATTTTATTTTCATCCAATCATGCTAACAGATTCAAAGTACTAGTATACTGTATTCATAAATGTCCTATTATAAGCTCATTTACTATGATCATGAATATATATGGATTGATTTTTATGAACTAACTGCCAAATGTCAAGTACCTCTGCATTCATCTATTGTAACATATTTGTACTTCATGCAAATTCAATTTCTCCAGAAATCTTCAAGAATGAACACCGCCGGCAATTTATTGCCTGGCTAATATCAACCAATGATAAATATAGAATGGTGTAAAATGTCTAATACTGTAGCATTAAATAGATAGTACATACCCATTCTTACACATAACCTTCAACAGTAAAAACATATGAAACTCACTCTGTTAGGGCATTGAATCTGAGGGTTAAATCAGCCAACTTTTCCCATCTGCGCTCATGTAAGAGCATTTCCATTGTCCGGAGAATCAATCGCCGTAGCCAGCGTGTGTCAAATGATGTTACATCATCTAGAGGGGCTTCAAATTTTAAGCTGGCTCCCCCTTTTTCGTAAGTAACGTCATTCATCCAAGAAAATGGTTTATCAGTACAAGTATGCTGAAAGTATGAAAACAAAATTTCCATTATGGTCTGTCAAATTGAGATAATAATAAAAATGCATATTTTATTTATGTTTAACTTTAAGCTACAATGATTACAGGATCTCAACTTCCCTAAGGACGCAACATATGTTGTGGCAAGAGACAGATATCAAAACATATATGTTTCTGGATGGTTATATATTAATGTTTAGAAAGGCGGTTAGGAAAAGTCACATTCAGGAAGCCATTGATCTGCATCAATAAGGACTCAAGATACAATGTGACACTGACTGTTATTTAACTATAATGTAAAAATATAAGTTTGTCAAAAAACTCACTACCTGTAACTTTGCAAAAATCCTCTTTTAGATGAAATCTATAAAATTAGTTTCAGATTTTCTAAATTTTGTTTAAAAGTAATGAATTCATTCTTAAACTAAGGAGCATACCATCAAATAACATAACTGAAACTAACAATATCATGTATGCGGCTGCAGCAGTAGCATTAGAAGAACTCGGAATGCGACCCCAAGCTGGGAAGAACCAGACTCCAGCCTGGAAACAGAGACTAGAGAAAAATCAAGGCAATTCGAAAAGAAAATAGCCAGCTAATGTGATATGGAGAAACAAGAACATCAAACCAAAAGATAGGCTCTTTAAAAAATACAGAAATGAAGCACCTCAAGAAATACTAGAATCACAAAAAGCAGAAACTAACAGCACTCTCGGCTAGATTAGAAAGATACACAAATTAAAGACTCAGAATTCAAACGAATAAATGCAATCTTCAAAACTCTAAAGTATATTCAAAACTCAAAAATGGCCATGATCATAAAACACAACAATGAAGCAGAATGGCTGAAGAACATAAGTCACAAGACTGAATAACTATCACCAAAGAAGACCTCAAAGACAGGGTTAAAACAATGAAGAACTGGAGAGCACCAGGACCAGGTATGATTCATGCATTCTGGCTGAAAAAGCTCACAGCATTACATACTCGGTTAGCTGATCAAATGAACCATCTCATTGAAACAGGGGACCATCTGGAATGGCTGACAAGGGGCAGAACTGGACTCCATATAAAAGTCACAAAACAAGGAGCTATCCCAAAGAACTACAGACCAATCATCTGCCTCCAAACAACATACAAATTCGTCTCTAGAATCATAGCACAGAAAATGAAGGAACACATGAACAACAACATGACACAAAAAAAGGAATTGGCAATAAGAGTAGAGGCACAAAATACCAGTTGCTGATAGACAGGGCAGTAATATCAGATTCAAAACACTGACAACCCAACCTTGCATGGATTGACTGTAAAAAAGCTTATGACTCCATACCCCATTCCAGGATTCTCAAATGCCTAAGCTTGTACAAGACCTGCAAATCATTTTAAAAGTTCATCAAAACACCATGTCTCATTGGAGAACAGGCCTGATACAAAGATAGCAGATGTGACAATCCGATGTGGCATCTATGAAGGAGACGCACTGTCATCACTACTATTTTGCATTAGTTTAAACTCGCTATCTGAGTGAGTGATATTATCAGAAAAATTGAGTATGGATAAAAATGCAAGTACAAAAATCAACCACCTCCTTTAATTTATATGGATGATATCAAATTGTACGCCAAGAATGAAAGATAAGGATATACAGCAATGATATTGGAATGCCTTGACAAATGTGAATGCTAATTTGTTAAAAGAGGAAAAATGATTAAGACTCAAGGAATTGAAATCTCTGATGGAAAGTAATTACTGAAATTATTATTTTTAAAATGCTACCCAACTGTGAAAAAAATTGATTTTAAAGCAGTTATGCTTATCAGGAGTGCTTTATTGTACCTGTTTTAGATCGCATTGATTACTAAATATTACTAAGAAAAATAAAAATTTATTTTAAGCCATTAAAAATATTTATAAAAAATCACAGTTGCTTAACTTTTTGTGCATAGTATAGATTTGTTTGCTTTCTTTGTATTTTTAGAATTCTTTCATGAGTTTATCGATATCATTATTTTTAAAATGGCTTTTATCAGCCATTTTCAATAGTTTTTGTTAATGCAGCAAGAAACAGAACGTCTCAGCTCAAAATAGTATGTTAGACAGCAAAGATTATTTGCGAACCTCACTGCTTAAAGTATATTGGTAACTTACCGAATAGTAAATATACATTAAATCCTCAAATGTGATTGGTCAATTTATCTGAACTAGGTAATAAAGTGCATTATTCGGGTGGATATTTTTTATTACAAATTTCTGTTTATTGGTTGATTTTTGATGAGTGCGATTGTAACCGGTTAATATTACTGTTATTCTTATTGGCATGGTTTTCATAAGGATAAAAAAAATTAATATGACCCATCAATGTTTTAATAAAATTACCAAATCAATGATCTCTCCTGTTTTCATTGTCATAATAGCATTCAATACTCAATAAACAAAATAAGTTCCTTCAGTCTCACCTTGTTTGTTTCTCCCTCTTCCTGCAGTTGCAGCATCATGTCCAGAACACAATCAGAAGCTACGAAGAAAGTTCTCCAAACAATTGAACGTAGGGCTTCTACAGTGATGAAATCAGCGGATGGAATTCCAGTATTAGATGCCCGTAAAAGTGCAGTATGAGCACAATTCCATAAAGCACGACATGCATTTTGCAATAAAGTCCAGTGACAACCTCGATGAGCCAAAACCTGAAATTCAAAATTTGGCATGCAATAAAACTCTATCATTACTACCTGCTGCAATTTCAAAGTTCTCCTTCACTTGTTTTCCCCTGTTGATATGTTCTTATGGTCAGAGAGAAGATTATCTAGTCTAGTTTTCAATTTTTTGTATTTTGTAATATCTCATACATCTAATGGAAAATCTTGTTTAACAAAGAAAATCTTTAAATCTCCGTTAGCAGTGGATTTTCCATGTGTATGTAGGAATGGAAGAAATATTTTAATATTAATGCCAACCGGGCCTGCCTATAGTTTCCACTAATTATAGTTCAATGCTGATGAGCAGTGTCAATTTATTATATTTTATATATTTATTTTACAGTAATAATAGGCACTCGGCCTTTGAATTACATGTGCAAGATGCAAGTATACACTAAGAATACATAGTAATAATAAACATAAAACCCTAACTATATTTCATAACTAGTATCAACAATGGTATATATACACAGTAACTAAGCTTCATCTGACTCTTTTAGCAATTCAAGTTCTTTTATTTTCGTGGCGTGATATTGTGACGATGTTGTGTCTATTTTCTTTTTGGGTTGGATTAAAAGAAGCGTGAAGAAATTACAGTGAATACGTTTTACATACAACCTCCTTTATATTTGAATGTATTACAAGATTGAAATTTAGGAACAATGAAATATATATAGATTGTTTATGATTAGATCCTTCTTCTTGCTATTGTACCAATCGTCCTCCCTATTGGAATGTTAATTTAATGTGATATTGCCAGTTGAATCTTTACGCAAAGTTGATGTATGTTCGTAGTATCATTAAAAAAACAATGTTGTCCTGTCTTCACTTTTTCTTAATACTTATCATAAAGAACTGATACATTGTGGTAGATGCAGTTCACTAATATATTCAGATTTCACTTGCATTGACTATTAATTCATAAATTTATAAAGATCAGCTTTCTCATCGTAATGGAGTTCTATGATGTGTTTAACCATGACATCCGTAAGAATTTCAATCCTGAGTCCAAATACATTTGCAAGGTTCACATATTATATTGCTTCTGGTGTGTTCAATGTTCTAGCTGGATGTGCTTTGTCTTTACTTTACTCAGGCTATTTATCCTGCTTTAAGACTGTTATGTAATAGAGTATTGACATAATGAATAGTAAAGTCATATGCAAATTTTAAGAATATACCTCATGGCTTTGAGGTATTGAATGACAATCATCCCAACATATTTACATCTGTATTATTGAACACAAATTTGTTCACATGATATTCTAATATACAACAAATATACGTCTGCACCTAAAGATCTAACAATCTAAATGCAGACTGTGCTTAACAGTTGTAAATATTTCAACCTATCAGGGTTAACAAAATAGTATTGCTTGATGTACATTTTTCTTAACTACTCATAACGTGGTCATACTAACAGGAAGTGAAATTTATCTTCCACAACTTTACAACAGCTACATAACCTTTGTATCTTTTTTGGCTTGTGCCACCTGCCTGTTTCAACAAATAAGTTGTGGTTAGATGTTGTCAGGTGACTTAATGCTATTTGGTGACCAGTAACTAAATAAGAGTAAGATATTATCTAAATATATGTAGTAATTAAACTGGTTACAAAATTCTAAATAAAATTTGGCTCTTGTGGTGCCAGACAAAGAGTCATGCCATTTTTATACAAATACATCTTTTAATCATTGCTTGAGCAAACTTATAAAAGTATTTGTATCTCCAACTCCCTGTTATAACCAAACTTCACCATATCCCATACTACCGAGAAGAGCTCTAACGTTAGAAGCCCAGTTATAATGACCTTGATCAATATCGTGGAGCATGACAACATAAGTTCTGTTAATATATATGTGACAAGCATGCTAAGACTTTGAGCCAATACTTCAATACTTTAACAAACTAGCCAATGGACAGAAAATAACTACCCAGTTCCCCATTCACCCCTGATGTTATTGTCAGTAGTGGTTCTCAGGTTTAAAATTATCTTACAAAATGACAAATGTACTGTATGCAAACAAGTTGTCTCTTGACATATTTCATCAAAAAGTTAGGTTAAATAAAAATGTGATATACCTTACATGATTCACCACACTCAAACTTGCATATTTACAATGAAATCCACAACTGGTGTTGTGTAGAGTAGATGCATTTTAAAGGAGAAATGTACTTTGATCTAACAGTAAACAAAATTTTTCTGTGTAAATAAAACACATAACATTTAGAAAAATATTATTTTTTGTGCTATGTCTATGAAAAATATTCCCCTGCATGGATGATTGTTGCCATAGCAATAATTTCTTAATCAAAAACAGTAATTTTGCCCAAAACATTTCTTAGCCTGATCTTTACATCAATATTTTCACTTAAATAAGTATATATATTCAACATTTGGACGAAATTTGTTAGTAATGATAAAATTTATTAATGTTTTAGCCTTGCGCAAAAAATTGAAGATTCGAACCTGTTTTGATAACTCTGAAATATATACTGTTGCATCAGAAAAAAAAAGCGATGCAACATTGGATGCTATTAAACCACTGTGCAATTCCCAATGAAATTAAGCATAAATTTCAATAACTCTAATAAAACAACTTGCGATTTGGACCCTATTTCAACTTTGCTCCTATGTAGGAACTTGGACTTATTACTTCCCGCGATAACTGATATTGTAAATTTAACTATTACAAGCGAAACATTTCAGTCATGCTTGAAACATGCTTACATCAGACCCTTGCTTAAAAGGCATCTTTGGATTTGGGAATTAAGAACAATTATCATCCAGTTTCTAATCTTACCATTCATATCGAAAGTTATCAAAAAGTTGTGGGTCATCGTCTTAAGAATCACTTATTCACACACAATCTTCATGAAAAAATGCAGTATGCATATAGAGCAAATCACAGCACTGAGGCAATTATTCTAAAAATTGAAAATGATATCCTTTTCGCATTGGATCAGAAGAAAGCGGTAAAGATTGTTCTCCTCGATCTTCCAGCAGCTTTTGACACAGTCAATCATCCAATCTTGTTGAAATGTTTATTTTGGACTTACTAGCAATGTATTAAGATAGTTTAAAACTTATCTGCAAATTTGTAATCAATCAGTTTATGTTGATGGTGTTTCGTCTAATAATGCACAGTTGTCGTATTCCATACAGCAAGGATTGAATTTGGGGGATTAATATAATTATATTGCCTATATACACATGCTTTAGCCAATATAACTCGCAAATATGGATTACTTTTTCATTTTGATGCCAACGACAGAAAACTTTATATTACATTTTAGTTAAGTAATCACTCTGGCTTGGAAAATAATGCTAAAGCTATCAAATTATGTCTGAGACTTTAGCTCATGGATGCACAGTAATAAATTAAAAGTCAACAACAACAAAATAGAAGCACTTCTTATAACAACCCATTCCATTAAGGATAAGACACCAATTGATCGTCTTTTAGTTGACAATACTGAAGTAACATCTACTTCATCTCCATGCAATATTGGAGTTGTTTTCGATAACACTATGAAACTATTACAACAGATCACAGGTGTCTGTAAATCTGCTCATTTTCATCTCTGCAATGTAGATACAATAAAAAAATACAGAACTATTAGTGCATGCTTTTCTAAAATCTAAACTTGATTTTTGTAATTCAATTTTTTATGGTTTGCAAGATTACCAACTCAGTCGGTTTCATGGTATTTTAAATACAGCAGCTCAGATTGTGACCAGAATAGGGAAACAACCAATCATATTATACCTATATTGAGAGACCTACAATGGTTACCAGTTAGGCAGAGGATTGAATACAAGATACTTTTTATTTAAAGCAAACAATAATTCTCTAACCTGAATAAATTATTGATCTAATTCATATATATCACCCTATTATAAATCTCAGATCCAACAATGATGACATCTCATTAGTAACTTATGGGGATACAGCTTATATGTCAGCACCTAAGTTATGGAATTTACTACCAGCTGCAATTAGAAAATCAGAGACTCTTAAAGAAAGAACATTTTATTAGAGTTTATGGACCAGTTAGATTTTTTTAAATCTGTTTTAATCTGGTACTTGTAATTGTATTTTATTTAGCTTTATTTTTATACTGCTTTTATTGTACAGCGTAATTGACTTTTACCCGAATATATTGGTGCTATATAAATTTTATTATTATTATTATTATGCATCTCTGCTGTGGTTTAGGAACTTGGCCAAGATAGATCAAGTTGAAAAGCATGATAGAATATATGATTATTATTATATATGAAAAATTTAAATCAGTGTCATTAAAAATAAAAACCAAAAACAACAATTGCGCCATGGTTTCTACTAATGTCAGTTACAGTGCCTGAATTTGACTTGCTTGAAATACTTTTTTGTATGGCTTCAAGTATTCAAAAATAATCAAAACAATGATGAACTTGACATAAATTGAGCAGCTGTACTGTACTCTTTCCAAGCATGTGCCAGTTATGGTGGTATGGTTACAATGGAAACAGATGACATGCATCTTTTGTCTGTATAGGCACACTACAATTTGGAAATAGATTACTAGATATGTTATCAATTGAAAGTAATAGAATGCTGAATATTTCAAAACTTTCAAATATGTTGCCTCAGTTAGCTACATCTGTTTCCTTATCAGTACTACATTAGTTATTATAGCAACAGTATTTGAACTTGTCCTGCTGCAAACTACTCTTTGTCCTAGGCAGGCAATATAGTGAAAAATCAGGCACTATTTGCTACAAGTATAAAATTTACTACATATGCAAAATGTCATCATTGTTAACCATTCAGAACACTTGGATCTGCCCAATTTTCTTCAAAAAGACTGTCAAGTCCAAGATGGCTACAAAAATATGAATGTTTTCACAAAAGGTAATTTTAATTTAGTAACTGTTATAATTCTGAAGTATGAAAAATATCTAAAAATAATGTAAAAGAAAAACCTCAGCAATTTTAGTCATTTTCTTAATAAGTATCCAATATGGCTGCCAAATTTCCAGATGACCACCCGAATTTTTGGAAGTTTTCACAAAATTTGTTTCTAGTATGTCCTAGTTATTTCCAAATGGCAAAAATTGTAGATAATGCAAAAGGAGGCATCTCTGAATATTTCTGTCAAGAAAGTTATGTTGCTGTCTAGTATGGTTACCAAATTCCAGGTGGGTGCCCCAATTTTTCATTTATATTTTGTCATGTTTGGCATGGAACCAAAAAAAATTTAATTTAGTGTAGTATGTAAAAATTAAATCTCTTAGCACTTGCTGTAATAATTATCCAATATGGCTTCCTAATTCAAGATAGCTACCAAAAATCAAGTGGCTTAACAAAAAGGTTTAAATATAATACATAAATAGTAAACAACGTAGATACTGAAAAAGAGCATGAACTGGGATCATGTCTGAACACTGTGAGTTCTATTAGCAAATCTAGTAGCCACTATGGTTGCCAAATTCAAGATGCATGACTGTATTAAGTTCATGTGATCATTTGTTACGTAGGAATCATGGCTAAGTGTTTGTAACTTTAAACAAGACATTTGTCATGTCTAATGCCCATCCAATGTGTAGGATTATATTTCTTTAACATTACTGTTTTTTTTTACATTAGAAAAGAATATAATACATCATGCATTATAATCTGGTTTATCATTTTTTTAGGTTATTTCTTGAA
>JAOXYB010026956.1:6030-18093 GCA_028565635.1 Phoronis ovalis
AGGGTTAACCTCTTGGATGGGGAGGGTACACAACTTAATATAAGGGTTAACCTCTTGGATGGGGAGGGTAAGGGTTAACCTCTTGGATGGGGAGGGTACACAACTTTTATCATCGCTGCTCCCTATTACATTGTTAAGGACTGCTGTTAGCTTGATTTTATGTCTCATCGACTTCGTCTGTGTGTTCCCACAACATGTCTGATATGTTGTACACAGCACTGGGTGCATGTCATTATGTTGCAGCCAATTAGAGTTGATGTTCCTGTGTGTCATCAAAGATATAAAATTACTTGGTTTACTGTTACCAATAATTGTAAAATAATGTTTTTGTTAAGTAGTTAGTTTTACAATTAATCTTGGGGAGGAATAAGTTTTACAATTAATCTTCGGGAGGAATAAAGTTTATGCGTTGCTAAAATAATGATGTATTTTCTGTGATATCATGCGTTTGAATTTGTAACATATTGTGAAACTGTTATTATATTATATCTCCCAAAAAATTTAATTAATTGTGCCCAAATAAACATTTCACACTTGAACGTACAATAGCTGTGGCCTTGAGCATGACGTTTTTTACTTCAGTGACGTGCATACGGTCCAGGGTCAATAATATTAGCCGATAGAAAACGACACATTTGATGTCATGTGGTAAAATATTATTTGTTATAAATATTCATGACGTTGTTCATGCTTGTTATTTTTTTTTACTATAAAAATACAGTTTAAAGAGTCAGTTTGTGTCTCTTTCCACTCTGTTACCCATCGTTTATTCCGCTTGTTACTATTCGATATAATTTATGTGACTTATGTGAAAGATGATATTATACACCTCCACAATTAATTATCTTTTTGTTACTCTGTAAAGTGAGAGTGACACTGACTGTGTTTCACCTAGCTCTACTGATTTTACTAACTATTTTCATTGACCTGTGTATTTTGGGGTTAGCATCCTGCAGCTTTTTTTTGAAAGAGCATTATTAAGAGTCCCATTGTAAAAGGGTTTACAATTTGATTTACCGTTAAAGTTGCATTAGAATGTTGCCGTTGGTAGAGTATAGGTGGCCTCTGGGCATTACACTTCCAAATTTTTAATTCATGGAAACACTGAACAACAGGTCCAGCTAATAAATAAACAAAAAACTCTTAAAGAACCAATGCACATCACACTTTTATACCAAATTCTTGTTAGGTATCATGTTATGCCTAAGGAAGTTGGAAGTTTTGCCATATTATATATTTAAGGGGATGCCACATGAGACACTTAACTGACTATTTATTTTACTGAAAAATATGATAGACTCATATTGCCATTTTGCTTAATTAGGTGTCAGTTTAATAGGAGTTGCTATTTTTTTGCAATTTTGAAAAAAATGTGAATCTTGAATTAGCGAAAAGGAAAAACCATGCCCCTTTCCTAAGGTCTAAAAGCCAGCATAGGCAACGATGGAATACCATTTTACCCCAAGGAGGTTAAGTTTGCATAAATTTACCTGAACACTTAAGCTACCAAGTAGGTTAACAAAAATACAGCATAAGCGTGGCATCCTCGTCAGGAAATATTTAAGAGTTAATCCCCCCCCCCGGGCGTGTGATCACAGTGAGGAGCTTGGGTATCTCTTGTTTATGCTTCTAATGGCTTATTACTTGCTCAGGGAAGCAAAACATATGGTACACAACCAGTATCAAAGGCAAAGGTACCACTGACTGACCTCTGTTGTTTACAGTTCATCAATGTGAATATTATTTCTCCAAGGCCCTATTCACTCTATGACCTACTTTGCAAGGAGAGCTTGTATTATAGTTTATAAAATCATTAAATTCATAATATATTTACTAGGCAATATTGTAAAACAGCATTAAGTGATAAGACTTTTATAATCCAAATATTACAGGGTTAATCTAAGATAAAAGTGAATATTAATATGATATAAGCTAGTCTGTTAGATGTATCGTAGAGGAAAGTTTACAAAGAGAACTTCCAGAATTATTATACTTTGCTGAAGTTGTAGATAAAGGTGATTATTATATATGTGCAATAAGGATGGCTTTGATAATGACCATTACTACCTCTATGATGAATCTGCTTGATTTTTGGCTTCAGTTGCATTGAATTTTGTTAAAGATAGCAGGGCAGCCCGCTGTGTGCATTTGTAAAAAAAATGTTTTATATGCTTCTGCTTGTAAAGTTGCAATGCAAGAAAAATGTGGCATTTGATATATTCAGTAAGCTATAGGTATCATTGGGAGGGGAGGGGGGTGGGAATTATTCTGTCATTGTCTGTGCTCAGACTGTTTTCTGCATAGTATTACTGTAATATCATTATACATTAAGCTGTGGCTACATTCAGCAGAAAGAATTATTTAAATCTGTAAAAAGCTGAAAGTGTCAAATACTCATTTAGTTTAAATAAATATTATATATAGTTGTATTATAGGTGTAGTTGTCTTATATGCTTATGGGGAGCAGTTGATGCTTTCAGAGTAAGATTTTGATACAAGTAAAAAAATTAATGATCATGCACTTAAAGAAATTTCAAAAACGAAAGTTAAAATTTCCCCCCAAACGTCATAGAAATCAGATAATTGTCTTGCATTACTTTTTATTTAATTAAAATGTGAAACATTATGTATGTTAATATGGTAAGAACAAAGTTAAAAAGGAGAGCCCTGTACATGTAACATCTTGAACATGTATGCCTAGATACCTATAAGATAGAACCTAGTAATTGTTATAATAAAAATTGCAGTGATGTCATCCTTTGGTCAATTGCCAATCTCAAGGTTTAGGATTACATAATGTGCCTTGATACAATACACCCTGATTACAGTATCCATTCCTGTGGCATGCTCATTCACATGTTTTTGATGTTCTCAAGTTAGATTCAGCTTATAAATTTAAGTTTAGTTTTGGAAATGCTGTCTCTGTAGTTTACGTATCACGATACAAACATGCATACCATATATTGTTAATTTCTTTTTGTTGGGGTTCACTTCATTGCCTGATGAAGACCCACTTTTCTAAAGGTTAAAAGGAAATGAAAAGTAATTGCAGCCCTGATACCTGACCAAACCTTATATGGCATTTTGTGTAAGGTTGTAAATCTGACAGGGATTGTGATAAGAAAGATTGCTTGTGGTACAATAAATAGACCAGGGTCCTGATCGAGGGCAGTTTGCAAGTGCATTCATCAGTCTGGATTATAGTGTGACAAAAATGATCAAAGTTTTAAAAATGCCACTGTTGCACTTGTGTGTACAAGAACGTGTATGAACCTTTTGTGACCAGTATCAAGGTACTGATTAACAATGCTAAGAGGGTACATTAATTACAGATAATGGCTACCATTGTATTGCACATAATTTATTAAAATTAAGTGTCACCCCTCACCCTAACCTGTGGATTCATGTGTAAACTATCCACATGCTTAATTGTATTAACCTCATAGCCACAAACAAATTTTAATCTATATTGTATCTACTATTTTAATTATGCAGCTTAATTATATGGGATCTGTGAAATAGCATAAATGTACTTTTTGAACCAATTAGAAGCTGACAAGTAAATCTATTCAATATTGAATTATTCTTTTTGTGAATAGTTAATGAATGCACATATATTCCTGCTTTTAGTTAAATATTTATATCAGGAAACAATGTTTAATCTTAGCAAGAAAAAAAGAATACACACTGCTTTTTAAAATAATTTCTTAAAACAGAACAAGTAAATTTAATTTATATTTAGAAATTTACATAGTTTTGTTCTGCCAGCACATACCTGTAAATGAATATCTGGGGTATGTTAGTGGCATCGCCTGTCTGGCAGACAGCGCAATGTTGATACCTTTGAATGTTGTTTTTTTATAGAATTTCATCTACGCGCAATGTAATTTTAATATATTTACAGGATAGGGTACTTTGAAAATTACATGATTTTAAGTAGTACAGCATCTATAATTCACTCAGTAGCAAGATCTAATCTTTAGTTTAGTATGAAGGACAAGAAGGACTAACACATTTTAGCATGATATGTACCCAACAGCTCTGACTAGATACGCTGTTCACACACAAATTTTTAAACCAGTTGGGCAGGAATTTTTTATTCTCAAATCGGTATGATATTGTTGTGTGTACATGACTTCCCTAAAACTGATTTGACTAAACCACCTACCTATATAAGCAGCTTTGAGTTTCATACCAGTTGAAATTTATTGTGTGAATGGGGAAAACTAATTTAACAGCATAGGAAATGATGGGAAATGGCAGACATGCATACTAAGCATAACAAGTTTGGCATAACTGGCTAATTACTTCTTTGCATGTGGATACTATTTTGCCAAACTGATTTGAAAAATTCACAAATCTAGTTTTTGACACTGGTTTAAAATTTCAATTTTTCTAGTTCCTATTTATAAGCTCTGTTCAAATTATTAATAAACTAAAGTGTCAAAAAATTTTACCAAAGGCATTAATTGTATATAGTATCAACACTAAGTAAAAATTATACATGTAGTTATAAATATTGTGTTTCGTCATCATTGTCACCAGCTTTGTAATGGGACTGCTGTTAAACGCTTCCACTCATTTAGTTTTCCATGGGTACTGTAGCTCACTTTAGCATGTATGATGCCTAGAGTACATGGCCTTACTTCTTCCTCAATCCAGATATTACCGTATCATTGGCTTCTGTGGAATTGGCTAACAAGTAAAAATCAGTTGCATCTGCTTTTGCCGAGATAACGACACACCGGTTCCTGTTCAAATAAGTCTCCAATCGTAGAGTTCTTAACTTGTCAGTCCAATAAATGTTCAAGACTTCATACCACGGCAATCAAATGCATTCAATTGACAGTCCTTGGCTGCGGTCAAATTTCAAACCTCACTTCCATAGAGCAGCACTGAAAAACTTACCCAGATATTTAAAACAAAAAAATTGCTATGTAGGTGTTTTAATGTAATAAATAAGAATATGCAACACTATAATAAATACTCTGTTGTCTTAGTGCATGACCAAAACATACTTGTGTGGCATTACAGGGTCATTACATGTTTAGCTTTTTTATACCATATCTTATCTATATATGCCACATTTCTGAAAAATTAATAATTTCCACTAGACTTGTTATTGTCTTATAATACTTGTTTTGTGTCCTTTGTTTGATTCTGCTTTTAGGGTAGTAACATTGTTCTTACCCATTGATTTCTTTGTGAGCATTGTCTAGCTACATATTACAGAATATACATTTTATTAACACCACAAACTCCTAACAAAAGACTCAGTTGAAGCTATGTAAATAAAAGGATTGATTATTTCAGCAGGATGAATTCATCACCTTATATTATTTATGTATATCTGGATGATATTAGATTATTGGAGTATTTGTATCATAAGCATTGCAGCGGTGCATACTTAATATATTTTTATTACAAGAGTTCGGTGACAAATATCACCAGTTTTATTTTATCTCAAGAGACCAATAAGCAAGGGTACTACAAATAGAAACCACGCGTTTACCCGTCTACATTCAAATATGATTATTTATTTATATCATGAAAAAGGTTATTGTATATAATCATATCGGGTTTTGTATGTATAATAATACAAGTTTATATTTATCTAGTCAATAATAATGGTGTTCCTATTAAAAACTTTCATCACTGTATTGAGATTTTATTCCCGGGGTCTTACTGAAATCAGTGGATGACACGTATGTTTGTGAAGAAAAGCATATTTATAAAAAGGGGTATTTTTAAAATCAAAGCAACTTAACATGCATTACACAATATACAAAGGGTACCTTATTTGATTATCTGTACCCGTCTAGGGTGATTCATTTACAGGGGTATTTTAATTCCAATACAAGCCTGATAAAAAGGGTATCTAATTGTTTTTTTTAGACCAGTGAAAAGGAGTCAAAAGTTAAGAATGGAAAAAAGCATTCACAAGCATAGGTACCAGTCATTCCATTAAGTCTGAACCCCAGGAGATAACTGCCTGTCTCCTTGAAGATTTAAAACATTCCTGTTTTGTGCTTAAAATAATCTGCTGTATAAATGTTCAATGGAAAATTTCCTCAACTTAAAAGTTTTCTTTTTAAAAAAAATTAAACCCCCTAATAAAAGTAAACAACTGATATTTCCTGTTAAAAAAAATGGTCATGTGCAACAGTTTTTTTTCTAAAATCACTAGATTTTATATTAAGTTCCTTATTTTATTGGCAGCTATCACCAGTTTTGGTTAAGTGATTAGATGGTTTATACAAGTTATGACATATTACATGCCCTTGAAAAGCATTTTAGTTTTGCCCCCAGATGGCTGGTCTAACCTACATTTGAGTGTTTACATATCTATGGTTGGTTGTATGTGGTTTACATTCCCTCATGCAGCTGGCATACCTGCCTTAATTAATGCAGTAATTAGACTGTGATTTGTTAGATTTTGCACCAGTATGGCACTTTGCTTTTACCTTGTTTTATACTGCAATATTTGTTTGTTTTGTGTTTCCACATCCTAACTGTATAACTATAGTATAAAGTGGCTGGTTGGTGTTTGAGAAATTACAAAAAAGAGCTAGATTAAAAAAACACATCAACCCCTTATATGTGTGTCTTGTTAGGTGACATAACCAGCCAAAAGACAGGTAAAGTGTTGATTATTCTTATAATTAACTATGTGGGGGGGGGGGGATGTCCACTCAATGTGTAATAATTAAGTACTGTTTCATAGTATTTCTAATTTCGGACTGAAAATTTATTCATTTATACAGCAGTTATGTTACTAGAAATTTAACCAATAAAACAAACATTGAAAGGGGCTTTAGTAAATTCCCTATAGATATATTCTCTATATAAAATCATGAAAATCTGAAAGATCTAATCTTGGTTGAGGTATAAGATACCACATATGATAGAATATATATACTATCTACCTGCATATCATCGGTTTATGATAACTAGTAATAGTACAATCCTGGTGTTGTATTTATTATCATTTGTGTCTTATTTTGATTAACTATGATTAATTAGATTCAGTATATATTTGACTATTCCTTAATGTTTTTATGAATATGCTAAATTATCGAGCTTTATTTGTACAGTATTAATTTGACATGCTGTAGAGATGTGGGTCATTAAAATAATTAGATAGAAACTCTGTATTGATGTAATATAACTCTTCCCTATATATGTTTTATGTTTATTTATTTCATTAAAACACAGCCATAAGCTTAAGTTATGTTTAGGTGTGCATGCATATAGTGGTTTGCCATATTTACTTTTAGGTAGCCATATCTGATGAAATAATTTTTAACTAAGATAGGAATATTTGTATGTACATATACTTGAAATAATCATAACGTACTACTACTAGTATGTTTTGTTTTCTACTTGAAAAATGCTTTTAAAAATGTAATGGTGTTTTTATACAGAGTTGTAAACGTATTACTGACCTTTGGCTGTCAGTTTGCCAGATTGGTAATCTGAAATTCTGACCTTTCCTGAATGCTATATGAAATGCACTATAAAACACCTGAAAATAACTTGTACACATAATTTAAAATGTGGTATTTTGCTTTGCTTTACCTTGTGTTGTATCAGCAAAAACTGTATTTAATATGTGCATTATAGTTCCCCTAATCATTTAAACAGACTGTGGAAGCACTAGAGATCAGCAGCTTTTTTTCCAATTAATTACTTCACTTTGAAATATATGTCCAATACCAGAAATAATACCTTATATTTCCCCTTGGAGAGTCCTCTCTCCTGTATATTACTTATCTGCATGTGTCCACATTCCAGATTTTCATAGGCAAACAATAATGTAACGCTGTTTTGTATTTTCAGAGATAATGGGGGGACATTATCAACAATCAAGTTCCATCCTCTCCTGCTAGATTTTGATACACAGTGAGTACTAGACGGCTTTTTGAACAATTACTTGTGCCGAGATTATTTGTAGTTTGAAAAAGTAATTTTGTTGGTGATGATTCCTGGAGTTTAGGCTGGGCTAGGTCGTAAAGCAGCATATGAATGGCAGCAGTCTCTGCCAGGGCTTATTAGAATTCCGTCTTGCGCTAACATAGAGCAGAGATAATACATTGAGTGTAGTTTATTCAGTGTCATATGCTAAGACTGCTAACTATATGAAAAAATACTGATAAGAATTGGACTCGAGAGAAGTAACTTTACATGTGTTCTGTTCAGTATTTCTGTATTGCATAAGCATCCTTCGTATAATGTTTTATTTGTTCTGTGATTTTTTAACTCCATTTTAAATATTAAAAAGCTTTTCTGCCACCTGTTCATCTCCTGGTGCTTAGTCAGCTGATTTATTACCTGTCGTTTAGCATGTGTTGTGCAGCATGTAATCTCTAACGTCATGTCACACTGTCTTCTGGCATCTGATTGTACCTCACAAGAGTGCAATAACAGATATGCTGAATATTTTTTTATTTAAAAAATTGAAGAATGAGATTATAATCTGCAGAGCAGCATATGGCTGGTGTACATGTATTCCAGTTTTTCCATACTTTTATGGAACTGATAAAGCATTTTTGTCTAATAAGCTATGTTCGTTATGCGTTTATTTTCTATCTTTCAGGCCTGTTGGCATGCCAATCATGGAACAGGTTACAGTACAGAATCCAGATTCAATAAATAGTTTACATCTTTTATCAATATCAGGGAGCACCCAACATTTTCATTGCTCTTTCTTTCAAGATAAGGTATGTTCCTCTTGTAGATAGTTTGAATAGAATTAATAACTCGAATATTTTGTTACATCCAGATAATTGCAGAAGTAACATTTGTGTGAACACGTGCATACTTCATATAATTATTAATAAGTACTAGTAAATTTGAGCTCGAATCAAAGCTGTTCTTGTCATCTCAGCCTATTCAGTGGTGTTGGTGATTACTTTGGCTGTAAACTTTTAAACTTAAATGCTAATGAAATTTGAACTGGACTGAAACTGACTGAATACCCATGGAGATTATTGTATTCTACAGAAAAGTGTTCTCAACTCAATTTCTTCACCAGGTCTTGCCAGCTGTCACTGGTGTCGGATAATTTCATTCAACCAACCTGGTTTTAAAATTTCCAGAATTATTAATTGTTAATGACCTCAGTTTTGTAGTCTAAATAAACACTGATACTCATCACTTTCAGATGGTACCACCTGGCGGTAATACAACATTTGATGTTGTCTTTCTTGCAAGAGAAATTGGCAATGTAGAAAATACTCTATATATTCACACCTCCCAGGGCACTTATAAATATCAAGTAAGTAATGTTAGTTCTGATGGTAAACATGTTAATATGCAATAAAATAGGACAATGTGGTAAGGTGGTCCATTACACTCCACCCACGTGGTTAATAAAAGAAAAAAAATAAAATATCATGATACCACAAAGTCTCATTTAGTTGCTTCTGATGGTAAATTAATTGAAACAAATGAATAAAACAATAAACGTCTGCATCATACCGCAAATGAAAAGTAACTCGTTCCGAGTATTTGAACATTAGTGCTTCTGATCGGAAAGAAATGAGCTGGTGACACTTTGTTGAGTAACCACAAATGAAGGATATAAGCAAACGCCTTTGCCTGAAGCATGACTTGCATATATTAACTACAGTCTAAGATCTTGTACCTCAAGCTTCACTGAACTCTATCTTAAGACAGGTGATTGAACCTTGCTAACCGTATTCGAAAAGATTAGAATATGACGCAATATGCATTATGCTTGTTCTTGGTGTAAATATATACAATATGCTTTATTTACAATAAAAATAGGCAATATGCTACAGTGCATTGTAATATAATGCATAAGAATACAAACATGAAATCTAGAAAACATGCTCCCACAATTCCAATGTAAATTCAAGACGTACTGCTATATACATATATTACAGGTAGCTGTAGATGTATTGACTAATTATGCAAACTGTACATTGCAGGTGTTTGGAGTAGGGATATCTAATCCATATAGGCTGCGGCCTCTTCTTGGAGCAAGAGTTCCCCTAAATAGTAGTTATTCACCTTTAATACACATGCATAATCCTCACGGGAGCGCATTACAGGTATGTTAAGAGCTATTTTGTATTTCTTAGTCAAGGAAAATGCACTAGACTGTAATACGTCCAATTTCCTGTTCAGAGATTGTTCTTTAAACTTTCTATGTGTCAGTAATTACGATATCATTGGATTTTTAATTTAAAATGAGATCAAATGCTAACCACTGCTGTAGTAAAAAGGATTAAATTGTAGCTGCCTGTGTACAATTGCATGGATTTTCAAATTGATGGAGGCCTTCAAATGTTGGTATAGGCTCTGAGCAATGGTAAGTATTTTCCAAATTATTTTGATAATATAATTTAGTATTATTTTTAACTTACAGGTTACAGAAATGTACTCAAGTGGAGGAGACCTGCATTTAGAATTACCAACAGGGGAACAAGAGGCTCCTAAAAAATTATGGGTAGGAATTTCAATAATATAGTTACTCATAATAAAAGGGGGCAAGTAAATATTGTTTAAAAAAAAATTTCATGTAGTCTTATTGTACTACTTGTGAACAACATGCAATTCGCAACTTTATCTGAATACATATTTATATTTCGCATCATGCTCAGGAGATTCGGTGTTCTCCACAAAAAACTTATACTTATCCAGGGCACCAATGAACTTTAGTACATAAACCTTGTATTATTTATCAACATTGTATCTATCCATGTTTGGGATTTACATAAATAATATCATTGGCCATGGAACATGTATAAACTATTTTATGGAGAACACTGTTCATTGTGTTTCATGGCTTACCACAGACACTTCTGTTGCAGGAAATACAACCATACGAAACTAAGCCTGTGATGCGGGCAAGTTTTGTGGGCCGGATTGAACAGAATCACACAGCTTATATTAGGATAAAAACAGACCATGACAAAAGTCAACAAATGTTAGTTTTACCAATAGAAGTAGAAGTTTCTTCAGGTGAGTAGAGGCAACATATTTTAATTCTTATGGCCATTTTCAAGTTGGCACAATTTTTGAGTGGGAGATTGGTAGTTTTGGACAATTTCTATTGAAAGCAATGACAGAAAATGAGCTACAAAGCGGGAAACTTGACAGCTAAGATTATAGTTCCAAATGTGTGTATCAGTGTTCTGGTAGAATTAATTGTATTTGGTATCATTTTTGCTAAGGCGACAAATTTCAGTATCTCGACTTGATTACAGCGTAAGTTAAGTCACAAGGTTCGTATGTTCCATGTTTTAGAGCTACAAACTGAGGTCTGATTTGTCTAATGTTCTTGTGGAATGATTAATTAACTGTTTCCTAAAAAATACCATTAACCTTATTCCTTCTTTGTCTCTTTTTAGCGCCAGGGTTATACACACCGACAGAATTGCTAGACTTCGGAATATTACGAACACTAGACAGTCCGAAATCTCTCAAATTAAATGTAGTCAATTCGTGTTCAAAACCTATACATATTACAGTAAGTGGTCATTGGATAGAAATATGCAACTGCTTTTGATGAATGATTGTTCCTAAATAGAGAATTTTCATTAGTTGAATTTATTTTCGTTCAAAAGTTAGAAGTTTAATCTTAAACATGATCAAACTAGAAAAACCCAAGACAGCAGTTTTCTCTTCTTACATCTGCGAGCTATTTGTAGTTCTTTGTTTCCAGAGCTACAGAAACGCACAAGGAGAGAACCATTTCTTAAGAGTGGTGTGTGAAGAAGTAGTGCCATGTAGGAACACTCAAAATTGATACTTTAAATTAAATTAATATTTATTAATGTCACTTTTTTGAAGAGCGTTCAAGTAGTTCCACCAAATGATGCGATCAGCATTGAATTCAGACCAATAAAAGTGCCTGCGGATAGTGTAATGCGACCATCTACAATAGCAACAATAACGTATACTGGTATGTTTTACAGCATTGTATAATATGGGTAGTAATGTGTATAACTTGCTTTAATTTTAGATAGTAAAACCTTGTAAACTCAAACATAATTTTGGCAGGCATGCCTAGTTTGTGAAGGATCAAAGGAAAGA
>JAOXYB010026956.1:18193-29477 GCA_028565635.1 Phoronis ovalis
AATAGACATTTCTGTTACAGCTTCAAAAGCAATTAATCTAAAACAGTGGTCAGGAAAAATCATAGTCAAGTCAAAAAATACTCAGCATAAACTTACCATACCATATGAAGCTAACGTTCTTCATGGGTAAGTATACTCGCTAAATGTAAGGCATTCGTGGAACCACTGTCTCTATATAGCATCTTCAAACAAACATCATTATTAAGTACTCTTAAGATGGAACAAAATTAAACTACTAGAAATGTGTCAAGAAGTGTCGGAAAAGCGAACAACCTCTCTATGTACGAATAGCTTCTAGCAGAAATAAACACAATTTATTGTATAATATGATGTACTTTTAGCCGATGATCAATATATTTTTCAGGTCTTTAGCATACAATGAGAGCCTGCTAAGATTCTATGTGGGAAAGCCTCCGTTCAACAATGAAACTCGTAACCTGACAATAACTAACACTTTCAACGTATCTATAGTAATATATAACGTCAGCTTACCTGATGAGGTCTACAGATATTTTGCTGTAAGTTGTTTCTTGTTTACTATGGTTTATTGGTAAGGACCCAGATTAATTCAAGCTATGTATAAGATTCTTGGTGATGTCTCCCCATCACCTTATCGAATTGATGCATATTCTCTAAAAGTAACTATTTTGTAAAACTCGAGTAATGTATGAAATGAATATAATTTTATTGCCTGCTTGTTGAAAGGATTGCAATGACCTTGACCTTGATGTATTTCATTGTAGTCGCATATAACACCTGTTTTTCAGATTGCAAATTTCTCCGGGCCTGTGATTCTAAAACCTCAGGAATCTATTCATCTTATGACGCTGTATTTTCTGCCAGATACAAACGATCTACACTTTAGTGTCCCACTAACGTTTAACACAAATGCTTCAGCATTCCATCTGCCTGTGATTGTATATAATGGGAAATTGAAAGTAAGTCAATCCAAAGATGCCTAAACGAAGACCTGTTGTAATATCTAGTGAATGGGAATTGCCTTGGCCTGATTTTTATATTATAGTTAAGGTTGGGCTCCACTGGTTTTTCACATTTTCGTGATAATTGGCATACAAATATGCTTTTCCAAATTACTTCTTGAGCAGAAGCTCGCAAAATGAGCAATGAAATTACCTTGGAAAATGAACCCATATGAGAGGAATTGGCTGATGAATTTGACAATTGCTTCATATTTTACTACTAAGTGTCACTAATAATCGAAATGTTTGATGGCTGCCACTTTGTGTAAAGAACAGATAAAATTAGAGGCTTTTATTATCTGTATGTCTTGTAAACGGAATTCAACTGAGGCAAGAGATAAACAACGTCTACTAAAATGCAGCCTCACTTTAGACATAAAATTACCTGTGCCTTGTGCGATTTTTCGTAACACGTTACAATTTTTGCATCTTCAGCTTGTACATCATCGGCCTGAAATCTACGAGGGGCAACTAGACTTTGGTACTCTAGGTATGGACGAGGAGAGAAGTATGACATTTACACTGCGAAATGACAATCCTGTTGATGTAAGTTAATTCTATTTATATTACTATTAAATTTAACAAGGTATCATTTTCTCCCTCTATTGTAAAATGCAAGCTGTTTTTTTTATTTATCTTTAGCATGTGATGTTTTAAAAATATTGAACATTTAATTTCATGTCTCATAAGTAATGTGTTCATTATTTCTGTTTTGCAGTTAGTTATTACTGAATATCGAGCAAATCTTCGGAAAACAGGTCTAGAACTCCTTGGCATAGAAAAGGGGAATGGCACAGCGCTAACAAAACAGCATAATGTGTCAGAAATACAGACGTATCCTGTAAGTTTTAGTTCCGTATACAAATAATTGGTCTTGTGATAATTTTCGTCATAAATTCTCTGTTATGTCTATTTTCTTATCAGTATTCTAATTTATTGAAATCAATCAAAATTTCATATATTTTCTGTAATACAGTTTGCCATATGTTTTATAGGAGCAAAATCTGAAACTAATGTATTGGGAATTTTGCCTTTACTTGTAACCAAATACTAGTTTGACTTTTGTATTTTTTCTTGCAGCTTATTTTAAGACCATACCATTTTGCTGTGTTCAGTGTCAATCTGGTTGCCCCGGATTATGAAGCTACTTTTGCAGCAGAAGTTAAAATTGTTACGCAATACCAAACGTTATATATTCCGATGACTTTACGAACAGCAGAAGGCAGTATACAGGCAGTACCCGAAAAGACAATCTTTGAGAAGGTGTTTCCGGTATGTGTTCATATTTGTGAAACAAACTATGCTTTCTTTGTGGATATCTGATAGGATACTTTTCAGGGCATTTTGTGCTTGGTAGTATGCGTGCATTCATATCTTTGTTGACTGCCTACTTATGTTAGAAACTCAGTGCACTGCTTACAATAGTTGTTTTGCCAGTTGGTTATCAGTAGCTACCAGGTCTCAGTGTTTTGAATATGGCAGAATGCTTATCACTGCTAATTTTCTAAACGATCACATGCCTGTTATAAAGCAGTGGATGATCAGTGACATCTACATCCACCCATAAGCCTTATATAATATTTATCTATAAAATTATTGTGCCCTGTAAGTTTACAAAGTCAAATCTACTAAAACCTTTTATTTGAAATTGATCTTTTATTTGTTAGTGATATTACTTTTAATAACAAGAGTCCTGTCATTTTAGGGTAAAGTGCCGTACAAGATACTCAAATTACGCAGTACCTTTGAAACCTATATGGAAGTTGAGAGGGTGTATTTTCAGCCAAATGATACCAGATTCTACTGGGAACCTCCAAAAAATTCTCCAATCATGCTAGAACCAGAACAAGATACTATAGTAAGTCCTTTGCACAATGTTTGCAGATTGTCTTGTCTGTATGATGAACGGTGCAACAAGACTGCAAAATGTACCAGATCCTTTCTTGTTTGGAAATGCTACAAATGAAATCACTTCTGTTTAAAAAACTGTTTTGGAATGTGCAGCAGATAATCTGTTTGTTTGACTACTCTGTAATTTTAATCAATTGTACTAGTAATAATATTATTTGTTTTTACAGGTTGGTAAATTATACTTTGATGCTAAAAAGGAATGTTATGATGATTGCTATGTGGGATTGCCAACATACATTCCAGGTAAAAAAATCTTCTTTGATGTTTACACGTTGTGCAGTTATAGTTGGGTAGTTCTACGCGTCCCACAAATGTTTCCTGCTGTCTTCAATCATCAGGCTGTGAATAGGCATTTACACGTGAACTATTTTGTTTCTGACCTGTTGTTCATAAATGTGAATTCCCTTTGTGCGTGCCTCGTCATGACCTAATGATGCCTGTAATATACATCTGGAATTTCAATGAATTTTTACACAAAAGTTTACATAGCTGAGGAATATAAGTACAATTCCATGCTTATATTTCTTTGTTTGGTCATTATGGGTGTTCACATATCTAATGAAATAACCTGTGCACCGTAACTAATCTAACTACAAATCCCTAAACTTGATTGGAGGAGTTTTCAATGAGTATTTTACGATAAAAGAATCGAAATTTATAGGTTACTTTTGATTTTTGAATTCATTAGCATTAGGCATAATTTTCTTGTACGTTTCAGCTGGTCATCAGTGGTTGCTTGGCCTGCAGTTAAATAAAGATGTAGCAGATATAGACCAGTACCTGTATACAAGATTCTGGCAAAAGTGGGACATCTTTGGTCTCATGGAACAATCTACGTAAGAAAACTTTTCATTTGTGCAAAGTTATTAAATTGCGTGACTTATTTGATAACTTTTGTAGAAGATGTTTACGAGCCAAACGAAGATTATAACAAGTTGAAGAATAGTGTATATGTCACTGAAACTAAGTTGTGAAATAACGATATTTTACATAGTAATGTTAGTAATTCATATTTAGTATCAGCGGCACTGTTTTAATCCAAATTTTGTTGCGGTGAAATTTTAATAATATTCATATTTTTTTTACAGAGTGAATGTTACAGTACAAGTAGATATCAGCGACATCCATGGTTTTTTATTCCCAGCCCAGGTTCACTTTCATTGGCCGTCATTTCTTGACAGATCTCGTTTACGATTTCCTTTAACTCAAATTGGCAATTACACAGTAAGTTTTAACATCGTAATAATGGACAATGCTTGATAAACTTGTACTTATAAGATGTTTGTATATTTTTTAATAAATTTGATTAACTACAATTCCTCGAAGACCCTACTAGATAATTAACTATGAAATACACTAAATGAAGTAAACTTTTTTTAAGTTTTCAATATTCCTGACTCCCTGTGAAACGTTGGTTTTCTGGCATGTCCTACTGAATATGTAACATGTGAAGCAAAAATGCTTATATGTTACAAGCTATACAGAAATAACTAAGTCTGTGTGAATGCAAACGTTACTAACGTGTGTGTGAAATGCTGAATTAATATTCATTGCTGTTTTGTTTACTTTTTTCAGAAACTATTCTTTGATATAGAAAATCCATCTGACATGCCAGTTCTTATTCAAATTTTGCCACTACCCATTTATCCCAATCCACAGACTATTGTTGACATGCTAAGTCCGCGTCTGAGTACCTGTTTAAGTGACTACATAGAAATGGATGATCCCGATATTTTTACGTTACAAAATCTGGAAGAATATGATGTAAGTAAAGGCGGGGTGCATATGAGGTTATTTTCAATGAAATTCTTGGATAATACCATTATATTTTTAGCAGGATCCTAGATTTTCTGAATTCTTCTGTGAACATATTGTTTGGACTAAATTCACTGTGCATTATCGTGCAATACAGATGATTTGTTTTAAAACCTGTGCTGAATTTTATATGGTTATAAATGTACAGAAATTTGAATACAGCAACATTCATTCATTTATTTTTTTTCAGCCCCTGCCCGATAACCCTGCGCTTTTAGCTCGGAAATACATAGCTGAAACATTAGGCGTGAAAACACATAACAAAACTATAGGTTTTATTTTGGCACCTCGAGCAGCTATCAGGACATACTTGGCTTTTCGCCCGAAGGACGATGTCCCTCGTACGTCTCTTATAGTTATTCGCAATAATCTGACCATAATAGATGCGTTAGTGGTTCATGGCCAAGGCGCATACGGAGAGTTGAGATTTAGTAATCAGAAAGCTGGTTCCCCAACCCCACTGCTGTTTGAGTTAAACAAAACACATCTGCAAAATTGTGAGAGTAAGTATACGCGCATGTTTAAGGTGAATAAGGTGTCACTAACATTCATAAGCTATCCCTTTAGGTGCATTTTCAAAGAATAATTTCCAATAAGAATTATCAAAATTATTAAATCCATTTTAAAGTTACAGGCAATAATGTTGGTGGCTTTGGAAGCTGCCATTGTGAAGTTTTATTACCCACAATGCAAAGTGCACTGACATTAGAGATGAACAAGGTTGTATGCATTTGTATGGTAAAAAAATGTAAAATCATTTATATTTTATTTCTCAGGCTGTTGAAATGTAATAGTTTTGTGAAGGTGTAGTCTAAGGTATATTTAAAGCAAATAACTGCATTTTAATCTTGTTATGTGTGTATGTAAATGAAAAAAAATATTTTCCTGTATGGCTACATGTACATGCAAACCTTGTTTATCTCTGTTGTAATCAGCAATGCATTATGGGTAATAAAGGTTATAATGGCAACTTCCAGGGCCACCATCACAAAGGCCTATAACTTGAAAATGGATGGAGCAATTTTGATAATTCTTAATAATTATTCTTTTAAGATGCATGTAAGTGAATAGCTTATATGTCATGTTAGTGACACCTTGTTCACTTAAGGATATTGGGGTTAGTGCAACTATTCAATTGTTTCCAGTTATCACATTTACTGACACAGTAAAATGGAAAGTTAGAGAAATTATTATAATTTTTTTTAAAATTTAATACATTTAATTATAAATTGATTTTGAAGATCGCTATACACTTGTGGTATTCATTATATGTGGTACTAACAGAAAAGTTTTATAATTTATATACATATGCGTAGTAATACAAAGATCAACCACTATGAATTGTCATGTGTAGTAATAACTAATTGGCATTTGTTTACAGAAAAGAAACTTTCAAAAAATCACATGCCTAATTATACAGTTAAACGAACATTCACCATAAAGAATACGGGAGAGTTAGCCGTATTTGTGCATGGCTATTCGATCAATGGTTTACCTTGCGAGGGGTATGGTTACCGGGTGCTAGACTGCGAGTCATTTAATCTTCATCCTGGTCAAACAAAGAAGATAGATTTAGCGTGAGTAATAAATGTACTATCTCGCTCATGCCAAACTTGGTAGTTAAGTTTTAGTACTTTTCTGTGGTAGTAGGTGCAGTTTAGAGCATCCAGTACCTTAATTAGGTCAGAAATTGTACTTTTAATAGCAGTAAGTTAAAATTTCCATTCTGTAAGTTGCAATTTCTGGTGCATCTTTTACAAGAGTTCATCTTAATTCAGACAAATACAATGTTTTTCGAGTGTCTCCTTATTGATTACATTGTAATAAATGTGGTGTACTTTATTATGATATCAACACTTTGAATTTCTGCTAACTGAGGTGTATTTTTATGCTAGGTTTACACCGGATTTTACCATGTCACGAATACGTCATACACTATCGTTACACAGTAGTCTTGGTAAAGTGATGAATTACACTCTGCAGGCAACGATACCACCGCATTTCTTATCAAAATGTTCAGTTACATTACCACGACCACCTTGGGAACATATTATTTATTACAGTGTTGTATCAACAACCGTTTTCTTCCTATTTTGTGTTTTGGTAGCTTCCTATTTTGAATCTGAACGCATATTCCAAGCAGATATTCTCATACAAAGCCACTTACTCACAAATGGGCAGTTTGATCGCAGTAAAATATTCGATCTGAGACGAATAGCAGGATTTGGAACTAAAAAGGATTACAAGATCTCAAACCATATTGAAGATAACCTCACTAATGGTTCGGCAGATATGAAAGATAAAAAAGAAATTATCCCAACAGGGAATCATCATAACCCTAAAAATACACCCTCTGTGAAAAATAATTTCACTGAAAATTTGAAACCTTTGTATGAAAGGCAGAGCTCTCGAGAAAAGGAGGTTAAAAACAACCACCATCATCACCATATTGCACCTGTACACGTCAAGGCAAATAATGAGAAACTTAATGTAGTTAATTGCACTAATGAAAATGTAAAGTTTGATGGGAAACAACGTAGAAAACAATGTACTAAACGCTCTATCAGTAAAGAAGAGAGCGTTGCAAACACTGATGCCATAGAGAAGAAAGCCACAATTAAAGAAACCACAGACAAAGAAAGCACCAAGAAACTTACGGATTGTGAACAAGCTAACAATGAGAAAAATAATAAGATCAACAACTCTAAGCTTATTAAAGAAAATGGGAAACCAAATTCTGGTCCAACAACACCCGATGTTGATGTTGCCGTGGTCACCAACGACTTGTCCTTTGAGAATGAGTTTGGAAAGAAAGAAGGTAAATTGGTTATAAGTAAAATTTTCTACAATATGTTTGAATACAGTGTGTGTATGCATTATATTTTTGGTCAGTTATTAAGTTGCAGCCTGCTATACTGTCTTCCACTTTAGAATTAACATCCCATCCATTATAAAAATTTTTAAAGTTAATACAGTTGATGGCGCACCTGGCAATAGATCGAATTTATTTTGGAGTTCATTTGACGAAATGTTTTGTATGACTGATTCCATGACGTTATATTATGACATGCATTCTCATTAAAAATAGCACTAAACAATTTATTAATTCTAGGTAAAGCTAAAGTAAAACGCAAGTCTAAAACAGCTTTAAGGAGAGAGGAGAAGGAAAGGCGTGAAAAGGAAAAGCTTTCACGCAAGGAGATGGTAGACAATGACAAAGACGATGCTTCATCTACGACAACTGAATCATCTAGCATGGACAATGATGACAAGGTAAGCAGCTGAGCTTCTTTATGGTCAGAGTTACCATACCGTATGAGAAGCAGGCACATCTGCTTGTAACAAGATTTCATTTTTTCTGTTGAACTATTCCTTTTTGGTTTTTTTTTTGTGGTTATTGGGTGTGCAGCATGTTGCTAATCGGTGCATCCTGGCAACACTCGTGAGTAAAATGAGTAGCCATATTTGTTCCAGTGCTTTGATGTTGTACTTGAGTGGCAGTAAGCAATCATGTAAAGATGTGTGAAAAACCTATTCTTATTTCTCTGTATTATTTCAGAATTCCAGTACTGGTTGTTTGACACCAGAGCCACAGTTTCCAAAGCAGACAAAGATGAAAATGAAACAAAAAGGCCAGAAATTGTCTGCTGAAAATGATATCGGCAATCTGAATGGGGGAGCTGGTGACACTGAGAATCTGTTTGAGCTCCTGGCCCCAAAATCGAAATCAAGGAGGAGTAAAACGGACAAGAATCTTCGTCCTAAGTTAGTATTTCCAATCTGTGATAAATAACATGAATCAGTGTCTTCCTATAAAAAGGTTGAATGGAATGACATGCAGATGCAATAGTGGGCTAAAATATTAAATATTATTCTTTGGGCTGTTCCATTAAAAATCATCAGGGGTCCCGGACTGGAAAATAATTAAAATTTTGCAAAATTCCAGTTACTCGGGTAGGGGGAGTTGAGACTAATTCGAATTATGGGAGTAGGGGTAGGCAGGCAGCCTTAATTAAATTAACCGGGGTATTAGACTACAAACCTTTCACCTCCAACTCAATTGACAATAATCAAAAACGTGCCAGGAAAATATGTCGACAATTTCCTTCATCTTGCAATCTCCACAACTGGAAACAGATTATAGGACAGTCCAAGTCAAAGTAGCATGTGGTGGTACTAGTAGTCAAATGTATCTAGCTTGAAAGCAACATTTTTTCTTGATGACCAAAACGACAAGAGTTAGATTCCACTCTGAGGGGCCCCACTGATCAACATAATGTTTCAACTAGGAGTTTTCATAATTTGACAAATTGTCAACACAAAAATTACATATTAAAAAAGCTTATTTTATAATTAGTAGTAATTAATACAGGTTAGTTAAAAGATATACCATGAAATAATAAGGTTAGTACAAAATACCCATCTCTCTAATTTCTAAAAAATGGAATCTCCTATGTGATAGCCCCCCCTGGGCCAGCCTTTGGAGACAATGATCTAGGCTATTGTGCTACATAGCAACAAGTCTTGTGTACAAGACCCAAAGTGAACTCTGCATTTTCCAGTGTATTTTTTCTGCACTATAATTCTGCATGATAATTTAGACCAAAATCTATCTCTGAAAGGTATGTTCTCACAAAATAAATACTATTTCTTTGGATTTAACTTAGATCAGTGTTTAATACTTCTGATATCTCAAATTTTTTTAAAGTTTTAATGTACGAATTAGAGAAAGTTTACATCTGATGATGCTTTTCAAACAAGGAGCATCTACAAACACGGTGATTAGCAGGACTATTGTTTCCCATTTGTTGACATGTTATTTTTCTAGACTTTTGATCTTTAATACATAATGTTTCCATAAATTCTAATTACTATGGGAAGGGGGTTTAAAATTATATTAACAGGGGGAACAGAAGATAATTCAAATTACTTGGGTTGAGCCTGCTAGGTTTAAAAAAATTCCAATTTTTATCGAATTATAAGGGGAGGGGAGACGAAAATAATTTGAATTACTATCATGGTAGGGAGGTGCAAATAATTTTCTTGCCCCCCTCCTTGATAATTTTTAATGGAGCAGCCCTTAGTTGTTGTTTTTGTTAACTTGAAAATAACTTTTGTTCGAATTTTTTACTGCAAAGGCATTGACCTGCTGCAACTTGGAAAGGTCACCACAATAAGTATAACTTCAAGTCTCCAAAATAAAAATTTACTTACTTTGTTAAAAATGATTAAGTTAGAAAAATTTTAATTTACTTTTACAAAAATTTTAGCGAGATTTCACTTCCATACACGCCCCACCAAAAACCAGAAGAGAAGGAAGTCATGAAAGAGGTCCCAACATCACCCCACACCATTGCTGCTGATGCTGCTTCCAAAGCTGCGCTGAAAGCTGTCAAAGGAAGACCCACCAAGCACAAGAGTGAGTTGCTTATAAATGTTGATTAACAGGGGCTGTAGTTGATTACAGAAATTAAAAAGTGACAGTACCAGGCATTTTATCACTGGCTATGAATTGAATAAGAAAACTATTCCACTCCTAACTGTAAACTCGGTGTCTTCTATATTTCAATGTTTAAGTCAACTTTTTGAATTGCGGTTATGTTTATTTTACTAACTTCATCTGTAAAAACAGAACAGCATATCCTAAACATGCATGTAATATGTTGTTCAATCTGTAGAAATTCGTTGATCTCTAATTTGTCTGAAATTTACTACAACTACAATTGCATGCTTTCAATTGCTGAACTAAGTATATGCTTGAATGTTTCTGCATGTCACATAAAGGCTAATTCTCAATCTATTTACTCTGTGAATTCACAGCAAAGAATTGGGCCTGCACATCAGATTACATCATTCATTCATTCATTCGACTTTAAAAATGTCCAACTCCCTGATGAACAGTATTTGAATGAAGCATAATGGCTCACTTGAGGGTTTAGAAAGATCTGATTGCTGGCTTTTTGAAAACTGTTCTTATTAAATGAATACCAAATGCCATTGCTTTGAAATTAAGGAAACAGATGTGTAATGAAACACCATTACCTGACTGCTTTTGGTAAACAGATTGAGATTTATGAGAAATCATTCTTGCCTTTGTTTTGTTGTTACGCGTTGTTGTACATTTCTTTAGGTGACACTCGAAGCATTATTTTCGACACAGATAGCGACATGGGTAAAGATTCCCCTCCTCCAATATGGGAAATGCCCAAGCCCGTGCCTAAATCTGGTTAGCAGCCATTTTTACTTTTTCCAGAAAATAAAAATATTCTAATCCAACCAATTTACTGTATGCAGAGCAAAGTCTTTTCTACTAAAAATATTTTATGTTTTTTTGCACCCTGTACTAACTGTTCCCTTTCTGATGATTGTACAAAATGTAGTTTCCTGATTTTAACCTGTTTTGTGTAGCACTTAGATCAGTACAGTATAATTGTAGACAACACAGTGACATATTAACATTATAGTACTTGAATTTGAAATATTATTGTTAATAAAAATAGAATGAACTTTTAACATAATCACAAATCTTGTAAAAAAATAAATACTTCAATTTATAAAAAATGTATTTCTCAAATATT
>JAOXYB010026956.1:39262-50862 GCA_028565635.1 Phoronis ovalis
ACAACTTCCTCAAAGTACAAAAGCATTTAGAGAATGTGCCTACAGCTTTGTCTATTGAATGAAATCAACACAGATTAGGAAAACTGACTTCAATTTTTCTTATAAAAACTGTTTACAGAACACACATTCCAAGATATGACCATAGAGTAACAATTCTTTTAAAGTTGAAAGAACCAAGTAACCTACGGAACAGACAACTGGATTTACTGAACATTTGATGAGTTGCCAACTATGTACTATATGTTTTTTGGTCAAGAACTTATTGGTTGGGGGATTTATATTAGCACTGTGATTTTGGAGTTGATGAACTAACACCTAATATCACAGACTGAACATTTTGTAGTATATAAATGTAAAATTGGCGGGTTAAAAAAAATAGTAAAAAGCATTTCACTTTAATTTGTATGGATAATCTACTTCTGAATAGTTTCTTTAAAACTTTAATATAAAGGTACAGCATAATTTTTTAATATACTTGGGTAACTACAAAATTTATACTGTGTCTACTAATGAAAGGAGAAAATGGACAAAGAGATTAACGTCTTCTGAAGCATAGTAGCTTCATACGTAATCAAAATGCGCCTCTATTAAAAGATTATAAAACACTACATTTCAATAAGCAGTTTACTAATAGCTAGTTCAATGCGTGAAAACAGAAATTATTTTATAAAAGTAACATCATGATGGGTTCAGTTACATTTTACTCACCCATTTCCACTACAGCGATTTCCACTACATTCGTTGATATCAACCTCGCAAAAACGTCCAGTGTAGCCTGGGAAACAACGGCAATGGTAATCTCCGATACCATCAACACATGTACTACCATGTTGACAATGGTGACCTTGACATTCATCAATATTGTTCTCGCACACGTGCCCTTCAAAACCATTCTGACAGTGACAGAAGTAAGCACCTTGATCGTCGATACAGGTAGAATTGTTTGTACAGTAATTGAGTCTGCACTGATGTTGGTTAGTTTGGCAATGATGTCCTGTAATAATGAATAATAAAATATAACTAAGATCATTAAAACTAATGCACCGTTGCTATGTTTACTATTATATACCCCCTCGTTTGTTCTGTGTCATGAGATGCATGTCATTTTAATTTGTGGTTCATTATAATTCCCATATTTTGTTAAACATGTTTTTAAGCACCATATTTAGTGCCAGACAATACACCTCATTCTGGAGGTAGAGGTTGCCACGAAACACTTATTCAAATATTTACTGCCAGTGAGGGAACAGATCGCATTTTTTTGTAACTTTCAACTCCTCGATAGAACTAATTCATCACAAAAGGCGATATACTGAGATGATTATAAAAAAAGAACAATCAAGGTTCAAATTTCTATTCTGTCCACAGCTGACTACAGTATTCTTGGTTATATTGTTTGTGTAATGATTATGGCTTATTCTGCTGTGATCCAAGAAAAAAGCATTATTTCATACATACCTTCCCACCCATCTTTGCAGTAACACGTATACGAGTTAATACCATCAACACACAGACCACCATTGTGGCAAATAACACCTGCACAATCGTTTACATTGACTTCACAATTTTTGCCAGTATAACCTACCAGGCAGCTACATATATGCTCTCCAATGTGATTGGAACATGTAGCACCATTACGACAGGGATGATTGTCTTGGAGACATTCATCAATGTCATCTTCACAATTGTCACCTGAAAAAGGCAGATTCAGAAAAGTTGTTAACACAAAAATATATATATATATAGTATACTCAAATAAATTACACAATTATGTAAGGCATAGCAAAGTAATGAACAAGTAATAAATATGTTTGAATGTGTAATTATAATCCAACCAGCATATGGTGTTAAGTCCCTAGAACTTGAATCCCATTAGCAGGAAGTATAACTGAAGCACCCAAGAGTTTCTTAATCTAAAGAAAGCACTGAAAAATGAATGTGCCACGTAGTGCTAGTATTAATAAGGGGACAGGACTCTCGATTGGATCATATCATGCATCACTCATTAGCTATCCCTCAGTTAGCTGCCAACAAAAAATGTTCTCTGTTCTGGAAACAGTCATCTTATTGGAAAATATTTCAGTCATGTACTGACATTGATATATTTACTTAGATAAACAATTTATGTAAGAAAAACCTGTGCAGGACATTAGACTAAACGGCCGCACTTCCACACCAACCTTCATAGCCATCTTCACAATGGCAGTGATAGTCATCACTGTCATCTTCACATTCTCCACCATGCTCGCATGGGTTAGAAGCACATTCATCAATATTTGTTTGACAATGATCACCGTTGAAACCTGGCTGACAACAACACTGGTAGGCAGTCGGGTGACCAACAGCAATACAAGTGCCCTCTGGTGAGAAAACAAAGAGAAAATGTACAATTATATAAACTGAGAAGTGATTTTACTGAAATCCTAAAGTAGTAATTGTTACAAATAAGGCACCAATTCTACAGTTCCTCCTTTTTCTACAATGTTACGATGCTACATTCAATTTAAATTTAAATTCTACAAGTTCAATTCGAGCTAAATCTGTAATATATAATGACAAGTATGTGTAGTCACAAATTGACAACAATTAAGAGTTCACTAATGTTGTGTATTGCATAGTGTACATTCTTATTTCACTCAACCAATATTAGGTCTAACATTGTTAAGTTTCAAGATATCTCCTGCAAGATTGACACTTGACTGATCAGCGTAATAAAACAGTTGCTTTAGATTCATTTGTTAGTATGTTATAATTAATGTCTGCATTATATTAATATATCGTCGAGTATTTCTGTCATTAGGATCCAACATTGATGAAATAAGTCCCCAGGTCAAAGGTCACAACCAAGACCCAACCACTTACCATTATGACAAGCCGTAGAGTTACACATATGATCCATGTCCAAAACAAAGTCATCTATTCCAATATATGGTGCAGTTGTTCTTCTCAAAGCCTTAGCTTCAATGACAAGCTGGAAGTCCATGCAGTTTGATGCATAGACATATTGAACTTTATTCCAGTCATTTGGTGTTGCAGTGCTTGTAGACCATAAAACACGTTCTGTAGGATTAGTCTGCCGTCTTACACGTGTATCATCGTGATGCTCCTTTAGTCTAAAAAAAATTGAAAACTGTTTATTGTCAATATAGCCATCATAAGTAATAATATCCTTAAGCAGTATTTAATTAGCTTAATTTTGTTTTCTTAAACCTATATACAGCAGGCATTACTAATAGCAATGTAATATATTTAATTTGTTTTACACTTATAATAGTCAAAGATATTAACTAGTATATAGTATATTTTGATACCCATATAATTAAATCTGTTAGCTATATAACATTATATTTAACTTGTTGACACTAATAACCAAAGCTATTAGTTAAATGTTATTAGGCTTTCATAAAATAACACAAAACAAGAAAATATTGTTAGTTGTTGCCAAATCAGAAATGAACCACAACTAAATAACACGGATTGATATGAAATAATTACTGATCTGTCAGATATGAAAGAGGCTGTTGTTTAATACATGACTAACCCATAAAACAGAAGGTACTGTTAGTATCAAATTCTTAGTAGATCGAAATGGCTGGGGAAAAGGAGGGACATTCAGTAAAGGACACTGCCAATCAAGTCACAGTTTATCATTATGATAGGTTCAGAATACAATGCTGCCAATGCGAACAATTTTACTCACAATAAGTCAAGGAAGTTAATTTTAAACTTTCACAGTATCATGCTTGAAGCTGGTTACTGGTACAAGCATATATGCTTTATGTATAAAGCCATGCATGCTTGATATGTTACTGACAACTATCTGTACAATATAAAAATCATACTCTGATACTATAAAAATTACTAGTAGTGACATACTGTATCATAGTACTTACTTGATAGACAATTCAAAATCATCGTTTCCCCGCAAGTGGTAATAGAAGTGAACAGCTAAAGACATTGGTCCATGGAATATAGGACTAACCGCCCTTGCACCGTCTCCAGCTTGGGTTGTGGCTCCGTGGCCATTCATATCCAAGAAATAACCTGAAACAGGGACATGACATTTTACAGTAAACATTGATATGCAATTCTGCTGCAAGATAGTGCTTATACACCTTGTCCTTTGTTTGTAATATTATATTGTATCTATAAAAGCAGCTAGGCAAGATATATTCTCAGTGCTAGATAAACATATTATATAAATACACAAATTTGGTGTTTCATTATACTGTTATGTTTAGATGATTAAAACGTGGCCTTTAACATGTTATGTCTACGTTCACAACTATGACACTAATGTTGAGTCAGGAATTAGGAACAGTGTATTCCTTTACCATAAAATACAACCATACAAAATAGCCCACAATAATCATCAATCATATTTTTATAAAAAAAGCTACGCTTACCTTTTGTGGACCCAGGTTTGGTATGATCATACAAGGGACCCTCAAAGCCAGAAGTAGGTTGTCCAAGCTGGGACTGAGACTGTCGGGATAGGGTGCCAGTGTTTCGTACCCAATGGAAGCGGGTATTTGTGGCATCTGACCAATCACATTTGGTCAAATCCATGTCACAAGTTCCTAAAATTACGAGAGTGGAAATAAGCGAAATTGTTGTTCAGACAAACACTTGTTGCAGCTTTGGTTTCAAAATAATTTAATATTAGCGGGAAATCACATGGAACTATGTTACATCATCATACACCATTCAATGATTTTACATTCATTGATAGAAAATAATATGTAAAGTTTTTCTATAGCTATCATTTCAAAGGTATAGTTAATATTAGAAATTTTCGTTTTTAGCAGAATCTCTCGGTTAACAGAAATATTCACCGTAACAAGTTATCCCATCACCACTCATCCCTGTGGGACAAAGACCACACGTGTGCGCATATACATCTCCTGGAGGGACCAAATCATAAAATGCTATATCAAAGCATTCAACACCAGCAAAGCAAGAGCTACGTTCACAACCATTAATTTCTGCAAAATAAAGTTGTTAATTTTTGGTCAAGATGCCAAAAATATATACATTATAAAAGTTATTGTTGAAGAGAGAAAACAGCACTGTCCATCTAGTTAAATGTAGTAACAAGTGATTTATTGTCTACATGTTGTACAAGATACACAACAAAAGAGCTGGAGTTACTTCCAGATCGAATCTGAAAACCAAGACCATTCAAAGACAATATTAAGGAACGGAGATACCACTTGAAAATGTGTATCTTGTACAATACACCGGGATCCTGCTTTAAATTTTCATTAGGGTATAATGACAATAAAGTGTAGCATACATAAGCAGATTTCTTTATTTTTGCAAACTAACAATACTTTACATTCTATTTGTTTCAAGTGGCAGTACGGCACATCTCTTGAGGACAATTTTTTAATTACTTACCAATGCAACCGTTTGGTCCTATGCCATCACCAGTTGTGCCATTTGGACATTGAAGACAGGACACTTCATAACCAGTATCTAAGTTAGGATAGTTCCCAGGGACATCGTTACAGTAGTGCTGACCTGTGATTGGGTGAACATAACATTTGGGTGGATCTACTGCACAACCATTTTTCTCTGAAAATTTCAACAAATTACCGCATATCATTGAAAGTACTACCAGTGTTTGTAGCGCGCATCAGATATAAAAAAGTATTGAGATATTGACTGCCATGTCAAAATTTAATTCTTTTGCTTATTACCTATGAATACTGATACCAAACAGTCAGCGTACAGAAAAATTGTGTTGCACACAACAGGATGTAACAACTGCATTATAAATTCAATATCACCACAACAAGAAAGTCTACTTTTCTTACAGCCTCATCTGTTGGACTGGTAATTAAATAAAGTGCTTCTAAATATACTGCTATTTAATGTCAAAAGATTTTCTGGACACAATTCTACCATTTATGACTCTCTAAGATTTTAGGGACAAAAGTAACTTTTTCTTATAACTATAGCTGTTATTTTGATTTTAGGCTAGACCTTAAATCACCTACAAATTTAGTTCTCTGCAACAAATTAAAATTTTGAGATTCTGCATTATTTCTGCATGAAAGGCAGTTTCAGGCATCTTTTATGGCCCTTACAATTATATCTGTGTAATTAATGTAGTTGTGAAAATGCTCTAACACTCTTCCCACAACTCAATTGTATTTTCATATACCTGCAAAGTGCTACACTGCATTTGCTCAGCAGGTCTTATTGGTTCAATATTTTCATAGTTTTGCTGATCCTTTAGCATATTCTTACCTATACATTGCACAATGGGTCTAGCATTTGTTTCTGTTAATTTATTTTCATAAACTGCCACATCACCACCAGTGAAGCCAATACTACAGGTGCCACAGTAGGCTAATGGTACCTGATCTGAACGAAGCTCTTGCGATGGTGGGGACGCATCAGTACAAGGACTATTAATACTACAGACTCCCGTGTTACAACCATTCTTGTCTGTAGAAAGAAAGACATTTATTTCAAATAATCACAGGACAATAAAGGAAATGTCAAAACAGTAAATTGAAATTTATGAAAATGGAATGCATCTTAATATGTGGGTATAATGCTAAGTTTGAAAGACAAATTGTCGATACTGCAATCATTCTGCCCAGAAAAACAATTCCTTATTTGTTTTACTTAAATCGGGCGTTTAACCACATACTAGTTCAAAGTATGTTGTTATCATTAGTTTAGTAGCATATAATTTATACATGTTTGCTGCTTCTTTTAAAAAGAATATGGTTTAGTGCTGGAATGTTACCGTGAAGACGAGTGTTTGTACATACTGTAACAGTTGTATCCATCTCCCTCATAGCCTGGCCAGCAGTAGCAGCTAGCAGTAGTTGAAGGAGGGGCTTGATCATAGCAATTAGCATAATGACTGCATGGATGGGGATAATCAGGATTTGAGCAATAGTTAATGTCTACAAAAACAAGTTTTAACTGGTTAACAATAAATTAAATGCATATTTGGTAATGACACTTTACTAAAGTAGTATTTATACTGCAGACAATACAGATAGATCCCAGCAAGTTTAACAAAGACACACCTCAATATAATATCTTTATATCTTAAGTAGGATTATTATATTCAGTTAACCATGTCTTCATTTGCTAAGTTTGACTTTTTTGTTAGCTGCCATCTTTTTTTCAGACTTTGGTATCACATTATATTTTGTGCCTTGGTTGGTGATGTCACTTTCATATAAAAAAAAATTAACTACATGTGACACCATAAACAAAAAGATACATTACAATGTAGAACATGACAGCAAGTAGGCCATTGCTGAAAAACTCAACATACCTTGACATCCATTGGGTCCAAAGCCATTGCCATACATTCCAGCTGAACACGAGCAATATACCTTATCATGAGCATCATTGGTAGTTAACTGGTTAAATAGAACATCTTGGCATGATGCAAATCCGAATTGGGTATTGTAATAACAAGGATTGTTCGTTCGACAGAGATCAATTTCTGAAAAATTAAGTAAATGCAAATACCACTAGTTTGCATTGCAGGTAGCATGAAATTATGGATTGAAGTTATAAGATCATCTCATTATGAATAAATCACAAAAAGTTATGAAATCGCATTCATACATTATACAATAGTTATATATATTACACAAAAAAACATCCATGTAAAAATAATTATCGTTAAATGTAACTTACAGTCAACTAATAAATTTAAGGTATGTCTACTTATATGTATGGTATATTATTCAGACCTGACTGATAACTAACAGTGTATTCTATCAGTCACACATGTCACCCTTATGTCATATTAATATACTATTATTATTCATAATATCTGGACCTGTTCTTGATGCAAGTTTCCCAATTTCACCACTAGGGGGACAAGTAGGTTACATCACCATTCAATACGTCAATGTAACAATAAAATATTCTTATGAAAAATTAGATAATTTCATTACCTTGTACGGTATCTACAGTGACAAATATTTTCTATAAATTTGGACAATATAAATGAAGTAATATTTAGTAAATAAGTGAAGCAATTTTTTTTTTTGAAGAAAAAACTGAGTTGTTCTTCAAAGCCTCAAATTTTGTAATACATGTCGAAAATATGAAGATTTGTTATGTTTGTAGCCAATTTTAAAAACTTACCGACACATCCAACTGGTCCTTGGCCATTTCCCACAGTTCCCCGAGGACAAGGAGCACAAGAGTACTCATGACCTGTCGATGATGGATTATCGACAATCAGTGGATGGTCATAAGGTAAATCAGTACAAAATGTCCAGCATAGATTTGGGGAACAGCCATTGGTTTCTAAGCAACAACATGTAATGTTAGGACACACGTTTGTATTGTAGACTAACAAGATATTGATGTGCACTAAATATTTGACTTTGTTATGTGTTCATGGAATTCGAAATCAAGTTACTCTCTTAGAACAATTAAGGCAATAATTTTGCAACGGGTCAAATTTTGGATATGCAGCTAAGGCAGCCATTACAATAATATGATGATTAAAAGTTTTACCAAGGCATCCAAAAGGTCCCGAACCATCTCCGTTCATTGTCATCCCCTTGGGGCATGAGCAATACTTTGTAACAGGAAACTGAGAATAGGGGGCATCAGTACACCTATCAGTGAAGAAGCAATTGTTGTTTGCGCAGCCATCAATATCTGAAACACAAAAGAGAATAAAGAATTACAACATTAATAGACATCAGCTTTTTACTCACTTTGTGCTGAATGTGGAAACAGTGGACTTGAAAGTAGACATTTTTTTCCCCGTCCATTCTTTATCACATGAATATGCTAAGATATTGTACTTCATCTAGTAATTTCTTTTTTTGTTTAATTCTGTATTTCCATAGTGCTTATATATCTCCTTTATTACCTTAAATTACTTAACACTGGTACTTGTAATTTCCAAACTACATTGTATTCTTACAAGACTAAAGTACTGTATAATTATGCTATAAACTATGAAATTATATTTATTAGTACATAAAACAAGATAAAACCGTAAAAATTACATGACACCTGGATATTTTGACTACAGTGCCATGCCACCACGGTATACATTACAATAGTACAATATTCATTAAATGATTTCCGCTGGGATTATCAGAAGCAGCACCTCATCATCATTCAGGTACTTACCGACACACTCGGTGTTTCCCGATCCTCTACCTACAGTTCCTGGCGGACAAATACATGTAAACCCATTGTCTGGGGCAACCTTGTCTTCACAACGAAGTGCTTTAATATCACATGGATTAAGGTTGCAGGAGTTTATATCTGAAATGTTGAAAATTAAAGACAGCCATGATAATGTCATAAGATTTTAATAAATCTATTACTTAAATTCCAATTTAAAACAGCTTGTAAACTTTTGACAAGTTTCATACCATCACCCTATAAGAAATTCCAAACTTTCACCAGTTACGTGAATAAGGTAAAGAACTTGTACAGGCAACACGACAAGATAGATAGTACCTAGTTGCAATTGCATTGACACTAATATGACATTTTGACATGATATTTAAATGGTGATGGCAAGAGATTTAGGGAAGCTACCATCTGTCCATATGAACCTTACTAACCTGTGCATCCAATCAGTCCAATACCATCACCAAACATGCCATCAGGGCATGATCCACAGTGATATTCATCACCGTTGATAAGCCCTGCGTCACCTTCCTTGAGATCCGTACACTCACTGAACAGACTGGGGTTAGTAGGATGCCGATAACAAGGACTGTATTCAAGGCACGGGTTGATTTCTGGAATAAAGCAGGAACATCAGAAAAAACGAGCATTTTGTGTTCAATGGAGACATCAAATATGGTAGATTTGCATCAAAATATTTTATTTGATATCATTTCTTTTTAATTCATTTTTTTACATACTAATGAGAATTTACATACTATTTTTGTTTTTTTAGCAATACATGCCAATTATATTTCCGAGATATGACTGAGCGACAATGCTTTATAAATGACACTGTAACAGTAAAATTTTTTAATGACGTTTTCATCATTCATAACCAAACATTAGTTATAAACATGAATTATGCAATTGTATCTGCTCATAAATTGTTACTTTTAAGAAAAAGGAATAAAATCAACAATATATTAAGATAAATCCATAACAGACTGTTTCAATTGTTGTATGAGTCCAACACATCGGTTCAAGTACAAAGACGCTAAATGAAGGGAAATGAAAAGTAGCTATAACAGATGCAGACTTTCTCGGTATTATAATACGACTCCATACCTTGACAATCTTTTGAGAATTCAAACTCGTGATATACTGTATAGCCACCATCTCCTCTGAAGCCAACACGGCAGTCACTACAGATGGCACGAATCACGCTGTTGAGTACAGTGTTTTCTGGTGGTGGTACACCATCTGTGCAGTTCCTAGCATGACCACAGGGGTTAAGCTCAAGGCTACATCCAGGAATATCTACAAATAAACGACACATAATCTACTCACACATAAAGTGGTGGAGTAGTTATAATAAATACTTGCCACTGAAAATACCCAAATTCTTGCCACTTTTCTCACTAGTGTTACCTAGCAAAGTTGATGAATAAATATTTCATACAGTTAGTAACGTGCTAGTACCGCACCAGTTGTATCTTGAAGTTTGAACAAAAAATTATACTTATTAATGTAGAGAATTAAAACATTCTTACTTTCTGGACATTGCATGCTTACCTACGCATTCTCCAGATCTGCCTGTACCAGTATACCCAGGTTTACAGTGACACACTGCTGTTAGACTAGGAGGGGGTACATCAAAGCAGAAGGCATGGGGATCACAAGGGTTTAATTCTAGTGAACAGGAATCAATATCTACAAACATTACAATATATAATTATTTACCAAAACCAAAAAGTACAATTAAATGTTTGCCAACTCTTCTGTTGCTATCATATTTTTAAACAAAAAATGTATTAAATACATGCTTTTATTAATCATTTTTATAATTATACGGTTAATAGACCACATCTTACATTAAATCTCCAAAATTAAAACAACCTGTGATTCAGATTTTTTGTAATTTTAAACTCATTTATTTGAACTGATTTTATGCAATTTTACTGTATGAACCTCAGAAACAACACCTACCGATACATCTCCCGCTGGCTACACTAAGAACAGACCCTTCAGCACACTGTCCACAATCGTATCCACCAGGTCCTTCTGCAGGGGCAGGCGCTGGCCTGTCATAACATTGCAAACCAGCTGCACAGGGATTTCCACTTGAGCAGGCATTTGCATCGATACAACAATCTTCTGAGCCTTCGACTTTCAAACCATTAATGCAGGTGGGATCTGTACTGGGTACATAACCTGGGCCACAGTCACCACAAGTATAACCTAAAATAATGAGATGCTAATACACGAAGCTGTACTGGGTACATAATCTGGGCCACGGTCAGCACCAGTATAACGTCATGCAATCATGAGATGTTAATACACAAAGCTGTACTGGGTACATAACCTGGCCCACAGTCACCACAAGTATAACCTAAAACAAGACAACGACGATTCGAAGAATCATCATTGTACGCTGTTTAAATTGGTTATTTGAGCGAAAGGAATTGCAT
>JAOXYB010026957.1:12002-31715 GCA_028565635.1 Phoronis ovalis
GTACACATCACATTCTAACTGCACAAACATTTTATAATTTTAACTGTACGTGGACTAGAAGAAAGAGTGAGGGTAAATGAAAGTCGCTAGCAAAGCTAAACAGGCCACTGGTGTTCCCACTGTAACACAATCTGTAGACATTTGGGAATTAAAGTGGCAACTGAAGTGGTATTGTAACATTGTGATATCAACACAAATACCATCCTAATATATATTAAAACATATCTCAGTGAAAACTTACATAATTATCAGAATAATAAATCAAGTTAAAACTTCATGTGTCCTTAGCATTATCTCAGCTCAGAAACCCTTGAACATGAGTTTAATTTTAATTAACAAAATATATTTTATTAATCTAACAACAATAATATCGTGTTCTTGAACAGCAAGGTATCCCCTTAAACAAAATGTTATGTTTGTCCAATAAACATCAGATTCAAGCAAAACAAAGTTATCTTTAATTCATAAATATGTCCTTAATAAACTTGTGAATTGTATATAATACATATCTATACAATTCAACTATAACAAACAGGCAATAAAGATAAGAACTATATATTAGCAGAATAGCACCTAATTCAGATACACTTGTAATAAGGGTTGTCTAAACAAGAAATATATAATAAATAAAATTTAAAGTAAGTTTGTAAAGAGGTATTCAAGTGCTTATCACACACTACGATTGTTAGTGCATTACGTACTGCGTCAATTGCATTCACAAGATTTACAGAAGTTCAAAGATCATAATTGAAATTAAATTGCATAAAAGAGGTATTTTTTAGACTACAAATCTAATGAAAATAAAATTTGAATGGTGTATACTTTTATATTATCACACTTCCTGTATTAACAGTATTATCAGGCAAATTACTTCCACAAGATTTAATGATGTCATGAATATAATAATAACAGCATGGTAAACATAGCATATTTGATTGATTTTACTGGTTACACAAGCCTTATATTTTCTATTTCCAGTAACGTCCAAGTTTGATCACTCCGGCAGTCAAAAGTCTAATAATTTTTGTTTTATGTAATTAAATTTAAAATGATAATGCCATTATATACTTTGCCAAATACAAGTGAAATGTTAATTGTAAACATATAGTGCATAACATTATTGGTGTACATAATGCCACTATAAAATTAATGAAAAAATTAACATTCATGCTTTTGTATACATTTTATCATGCAATATTAATGGAAAGAATTTTCTGTTACAGCACTTCAAGTATAATACACAGATCAGTTAGCTGAAACAACTGCAAGCTTCATTTATTAATGAAATAATTACTGGTTACAAAGTCATTTTCAACAAGACATTCAAGGTACAACAGCGGCTTTATATGCTAACTTTATTTGTTTGTTCTAGTTTGCTCCTAGGGAGGCCACTCAGGTATAAAGTGGGTGCCAGTACTCATGAATGCTCTGAAAAAAGATGCTCAACAAGTGGTCCTTGGGCAAGAAAAACCACCGCTATAAGCAAAAAAATGGTTTTCGAACCCTAACCACTCTTAAAACTGCTACCAAATATTGCCCCTAAGCAACTGTCAACTTTTCTACTCTAAGCGTGCAACTCCCAGGTCCCAAAAAGCACCTTTTTTGAGAACTGTGCACTTATGTGCATTACACATTTACAGTAGGAAAACGAGTACCCATTTTATACCTGTGTGGCCCTGCTAGGAGTTTGCTTTCTTCTCTCAATATTTTTGGAAAACTTTTACACACGAGATAAAAGTTTTAAAACTGCAATACAAATGACTGCATAATATCCAGTTGAAGACAGTACGTTCCATAATTTTGGATGAAGTTGTATCTGAGAGTAATAAACAAGTTGTAAAATACGGGTTGCATATATAAAAGTTAATTTAGCATAAATATCACCTACTTCGCTTGGCCTGGATGTTAAAAGAACTAATCCTATTTGTGCTCTGGATGATCCTTTTTAATATTCAGAAAGTGCCTTAAAGCAAACATGCAAAAGCACAAATATGTTACCAGTTTAAACAATAACTCAGTGCCTGATTTAGGGAAGGGTTTTATGATTGCAAATAAAAATTTGAAAATGTTACCATGTCAACATTCCGCCATCTTTTACTTACCATTTAAAACAGTAGCTGAACGATGTCGGCGTTGCTTAGAATTGGTGTCAGTATGATGAGAACTATTCGTCTGATGATGTGATGAACTGCTAGGATGTGACTTATTCCGTACTTGGTTAGGTACAGTAAATGGATGAGCCATTTTGTGATAAGGCGCAAGTTTGTCAAACTGTCCTACATGACTTGAGGGTATTAAATTTCTTATTTCTTTTAGTAAGTCCATTTTCTGTGGAGAGTCCAATGCTGACTTTAAACACTGAACTAACTTGTCCACTTGTTTGTATGTCTGATATTCTTTTAAGACATGATACAAATAGTCTCTGTCCCCATCTGTTAGAAGCTCCTGGGCATGTTTATGGAATTCTTTCAAATGTTGCCTTCGCTGGTAATCTGCCATTATATTGGCTTTATGTCTGTCTTACAACTATAGCTCTTTCCTTGTTATGATGAACATATCTTGTGCCTGGTATAAACTGAAACATAATTAAGAACGTTTACTGTTAATGAGAAATAAAAAAATACATGTTGTAACCTAGATGTAAAAGTACAGGCAAAAAGCAAGGGGATGTCTACCAGGATTTTAGTCCTTTGGCTTTAGAATCCTATTAGAATGTTAGCTATAGAGCAGTATTCCAGGGCCATAAAGGCTTAGGGTTAACTAATGGTGCCTGGGTGGTTCTGGATTGACCACTAACTAATAACCCAAATTTATACCCAAAACAGGAAAAAAAGGAAGGATGAAATGGAGACTGTTTCAGGCAATATGTCCCCCAGTAGGTAATATGTAGGGATTACCCCTGGGCCGCCATGATAGCAATGTCACATTTAAGTGTATATATTGAAGATTATGCTCAGAAATTCCCGAGAAATTCAAACCTTTTTCTCTGCAACCACAAGAAACCCTGGATTCTAAATTATGAATTCTAAATAATCCGCTGTCCAAGATTTTAAAAAAATATCCACCAGGAAATCTGGAATCCACTACAATTGTTTAATGTTTTCCTTTATATTGAAATTAAATTTAGTTATTCATTTACATAAATGTATATATATTTATTTATATATATAAATATAATGTCCCACCACCTGTGAAAGTTCAATATGAAATCAATTTAATTAGACATGGTATATGCATAGTATATACACTATTGATCTAACTATAATACAAGACCAATAAAATATGACACATTTTGGGTGGGACATATTTTCTGTCTCCCAGCTACAGATTCTGTGATATGAATGGTATTCTCACATTCAGCAGTAAAGGACTGTTGTATAACTTAGTTAATGTGAGACTGGTACTGATCAATGAGCGAACCAATAAAATAGAAAAAGCCGTAACATTTACTTGAGTTTCTCGGGTTTCTTGCTTAATATTGAATTGCAATTCTATGGATTTTATACTTCAGTAGACTTAGTTTCACTCAGCGGCAGCGGAAGTGACAGTTGAACTCTCAACCAGCAGATCAACCTTCACTAGAATTTATAGTACTTTTTCTTTACGCTTCAATTCCAGATAACAGACAAGCACCTTACCATCTATGATAATTTGCAAAAGAATTTATTAACGCAACAGCAAAATCAAAAGGGGTGAAAGAAGATAAATCATAAAATTAAATTATAATAAAAAAGCAAAGTCGGCCAGTGATTACGTTTTTTAACTTCGTTCCAATTTTTTTGGTCTACAGAACGCCAATCAACAAGTGATCAACAAATTTATTTTTTTTTACACAAAACAGCCCCCTTTACATTATCCCGCAATTTACCTTAGTGAAGCCTCCCGCAGTCTTATACTTCTACCATGACAAGAAACCAATCACCTGCCAAAACGAAAATGGCGGAATGGAATAAGCGTCGTGACGTCACATGACAACAATATTTTCTATTGGCTGAGATGCAAGCATTCGTGAATTACAGTCATCACTTTTTCGCATTTCCTACTTTGTTCCGACAACAAAAATACTTGCAAATGAATGTGTGCTTTTCCGATGCTTGCATTTCATTTTAAGCCCAAAATTTGTTAAAACCGGCTATAATAAAAGTCTCCGCTTTATTTCAGTATCAATGTGACAACTAGTAGTGCCCCCTGGGGCTGTACCCCACAACAATTTCTTTAATTATTATTATAACAACTACGAAATAAAATAAAAGATAGTTATCTTGAGATGCACATGTCTGATGTAATCATTGTCTCTTTAATAAGGCAGCAAAACTATTGGATGCCTTTGAGTTTATGTTTATTAAAAAGAGTTCTTCAGTTACAAAATGAAATGTTGCAGAGTAATATAAATTAGTCATCATCTCTAATAACGTCATCGTCACCTACCACGGCTATATTCTATCGTGTTGCATTGCAGACTCATTCTGAATAGGCCGTATATCGCCAGGATTCTTGCTATGCCTAGCGGACACTATAGGTAATCTGAAAGGACAGAATGTAATAGCACGTGCTGGGACCGCGTGCTTTATAGGTATATGTACAGTAAACGAATTCTGATAGCACTCAGAAATTATTAGTTTTATTATCTATTTATTCTCAACACGTAGGTAGTACAACCGGGAAGTTAGTACAAAACGAAGGCCTTTGAGTGCAGATATGTATTACGGAGCGTAATCCAAAATTTCAGCCAAATAAGTTGAAAACAGCGCGCATCCGGCCAATTTTTTACAAATATAGACGTTATAACAGTCTTAAATTTAAGCAAATGCCTATATCCGATCCATGTTTAGACAATTATTTTTAATTTTCGAAAAGAACATTGAAGAATTCAAAATTCTTGAAAATTGCAATAAGACAATAATATCGAATTTTTACAGCAGGCAGTAACTATTTTTCTGATTTTTGTAACAGTAACAAAAAAGGCAAACCAAAAATAAAAATTATTCAATCTGACCAAATCAGAAATTTACACATTTACCGCAATCCCTCCTAAAGAACTATATATACATATATAATGGCGGATGTTATATTGCCGGGAGAAAAAAGCTGGAGCTAAATAAAACTATGCCATTACTGTTCGTTTCTTCACATTGAATGAAGAATCAAATCATTACGATAACTTTAAAGAAACGATATATCCAGTCCACTAAAAACATACAACAAGTGAAAACAGGATTGAGACCTAATATGAATAGTACATCTTGAAATTTACCAATGCACAGTTTTTAGCAAAAAGTACTACTAGGCTAAGCCAGCGGTATATGATAGGTATTGTCGTCTGACATTTGAGCATATAGGCATAGTCTATTTTTCATCGGGCTCTTATCAGCTATCCGATTGGTTGTATGTTGTCGTCCAGTAGAGTTTTAAAATTCTAAATCGAAAACTACGTAATGCGAAAATTTATAATATTAGAAATTTATTCCGTTTTTACTTGATTTAAGTACTTTGGTTTTTCCTAAAGATATAGCAAAAAATTACGGAACGAGTTTGCAATAAAACGGTAGTGAAAGATTATTACGACGAATACGAAACAGGCACTGATGGTGATGACGATTATTGAATTATTTAACATAATTTCAACTACAACAAATACATGCATTGTGCTATAGCTGTGAGCGCAACGCTAACTAATAGAAAGTTAAATAAATCTGCACACTTAATTTCAGTTCCCGCCGTTTGGTGTCGCTTCATGATCGCTTGCCATTGTACTTGGGCAATCAATCTGCCGTTTACGAGACTTATACGATTTTACACAAAATAACATTTAATTATAAAAATTATACATTTATAAGAAAGATACTAAGCTGTATCATAGTATCTAGAATGGTCGTTAGAAATTATAAAAAAATATTGAAAAAAATGTTCTATTACTTTTTAAAAATGTAATTTAACACGACGTGTTACTACTGAGGTGAAAAAATATATTACTAGATATATTTCCAACTGTGTAGAAATTAGACATAAGAATTTGTTCCAAACAAAATTTTAAAGCTGGTTAAGATTTTCGATATTTTTTGCATTTTACTACAAGCAACTGTAAGTAGTGACGCCAAGCGGTAGAATAAATAAAAGAAGTGCTGTTGGGACGGCTGTACTGAGTTAGGTATCGGATGAATAAACATTCACATAAACGAAAAAAAAACTAAAAATCCCCTTCTCATCATTGGTTATGCGCAAACAATGCTCTAAAAAAACATTTCGGAAATGACTCATAAAAATGCTCTATAAAAATATATATATATATCAGTACAAAACTCACTAGACCCAGGACATGAAATAGCATATGCGTTTAAAGTACAATCCCATCAACTCAAGAACGTCATGCATTTATAATTTCGTTGCATTACTTTATGTAAAAAGTTAAATAAGGTGAAGAGTAATTTAACGACACAGTCTAGATACAAGTTTATTTACTGATACAGTTTCGGCGAAATTTAATTTTCTAATAACTTTGAAAAAAAACATTAAATTAATTTTATATTTAGTGATAAACTTCTAATTAAAAAATGTTTATACGATGCTTTGAGAAACAAGGAAATTGTAAAATTTGGCATCAATATTATAAATACAAGATTTTAGTGTAAAAATAACTGCATGTATACACGAAGTGTGAATAACTGGTCTTTGCACTAATTAATTATCATGGTAATATGCATCGTATACGTTTTAAAATCTATTATTTCCTGACAACAGAAATTTATAGTCATTTTCATCTCATTATTATTGCTGATTAGTGTCATCGTGTTAACAACTCAACACCATACGTTTTGACAAGTATAACATCTTTTTATAATGACGCTATCGTGGCGATCAGAGACGTCATCCATATCCTGCGAGACTCGTTTGAAGTTGTACTTAAAATCTGTTGAAACATTTTGAGCTTGCATTGTGCCTTTAAAAATATTGAACTACTGCAAACTCTGTTGTAAAACACTAACGGTTAGACCCGGGTATTTGTTTGTCTCCATACCTGGGTGCAAGACGGCTGACTATAACGATCGATATAACGCGACAGTCCATTCAAAATCCTGCAACGCACGCACCTGTTAGGTTTACATCCTCAAAGGTGTGCCTGAATACGGGATCGAAGATGCGCAAACTAATATAAAGGATATATCGAGGCCCGTCGTTAGGAGGTTTTAGCGTGTATCATACGAAGTTATAGCCGCCGTATTCGGTTTTTGTGATCGAAGGAAGGAGTCTGCAGGTTCTATCCTGTGGTAGATTTGTACGCTTTAATATTATTGTAGGTTGCTTGAATTGAAATCGATTAAAAAGACATAGAAGAGTAAAATGTTCATTTAAATTGAATTGTATTATATACCTAGCACTTGGCTGCAACAGCCAATAACACATTATACTTGTTACAGAAACGAACATGTAAAATGGCAAAAATAAAACAACAATATAGATAATAACCGTTTCTTTTTACATTAAATATACACGAAATATAGTAATATCACATTTACACTGTACACTCTGCCACAACGGCAACGTAATCCACTAATCTCTCTGTGCTTATCTTAATATATGTTAATCCGCCTCTTAACAATGTATATTACAAAAATATTAATGAATTAAATAATCACATAACATTCATGATTGAAGCACTTTTTGGCATGCGATGCACTGACAAGACTATATACAAAGATAGTAAAAACACTATTGCATTAGCAACACCTACTAAAATGAAGATACAGCGTTCATTTTTAGTGTGGCTTTTAAAATATTTCCTAACATTTATAAACGTAATTTTAAACTAAAAAGCCCAGCTTAAAAGTTAACATAAATGTAATTCAAAAGTCCAGCTTTTTTACATCATTGATGCAGTTGTTACAGTTAATGGTATATCAGACCGGCTGACTGCAAATTGTTCGTTAGAAGTTGTCGTTGGAAGTCCAGCTGCCAACATCTTAGCTTCTTTCTTCATTTTCTGTTTAAGATGAACCTTACTATGGCGTTTCTTTTCATCACTACGAGCGAATTTACGTCCACAAGTGTCGCAAGAGAAAGGTTTTTCTCCTGTATGCGTGCGAATATGAGTCGTAAGGTGATCGCTACGACTGAAAGCCCTCATACAAATACGACACTGGAAGGGCTTTTGTCCCGTATGAATTCTTATATGACGAGTGAGCTCATCACTTCTTGAAAATCGCCTATCGCATGTTTCTACCGGGCAAGCGTATGGTCTTTCATGAGGTGGAGTCTTGCTTGGCCTGTTAGGGTATTTTCTCGGTTTTACGTTATACAGATGAACCGGCTTTTGCTCATATGGTTGATTTAATATTTCAATTCCTTTCGGCACAGAAGGCATACTTTGGTAATCCATAGGTTCCGTTTTAATATTTGGAATTTGTGGAATATTAATATGTCCCTGGCTTTGGCTAGTTGGCGGCCACTGATAATTGTACATTTTATTGTATGTTGTGTCAGCACCGCTGGATGAAGAATAATAAATGTCCTCAGCAACTCGAACAGTTTGTGGTGAAACACTATTTGAGAAATTTGATTGTTGCTGCCCGCAGCTAGAATAAGTTGGAGGCTGTTTTATAGAGAAATTATCCATAAACCCACAAGTTGTTACGGTTGTAGAATCATACACTGCACTATTGTCATTATTAACATACGAAGACTGACGTGAATACGGAGGTGGTGGAGGCGTCACTGAATAATGTGATCCAGCATCTGAATGCTGATAATTATGGTAAGGATCTGGAGATGACTGCGCGGATCTTGATGCGTTTGAATAACTTGGCGAAAATTGACTATGATGGGATGCGGATGGTGATGCCGAGTGGTAACTTGGCGCTGGTGAGTACTGTTCTTGTGGATGCGCTGGTGAGTACTGTTCTTGTGGATGCGCTGGTGAGTACTGTTCTTGTGGTTCGGGTGTCGTCTGCTGTTGAGGTTGCGGAAATGCTGGTTGATTTATGCTGCTAGCTGGTGAATGTGAACTAAAATCCGATTCATTTTGGGGGTCTTGTTGATGCATGTTCATGAAATTAAAAGTATTTCCATTGTTGTTGTTACTGTTGCTCGTCGGTGTATTTTGCGGGAAGAACGAAGCGCCACCTTGTGCCAGAAGATTAAATAAGGGCGAGATACCGGATATGACAGGTGGAAAACCTGTATAACTCTGACTACTACTGGCTGTACTGCTTGCCGGCGGAGGAGCTGTGGTAGTAAAGGTCCCTTTGTAGGAAATCTTGTGAGTTGTTGGCTGTTTCTCACTATTATCCCCACCATCACTTGGTACAGTAAAGGAAGCTTCAATGTTAGCTGTAAAAAGAAAAAAGAAAATAGAGTCAATCATTCTTTTCCGATGAATCACATAGATACAGTATAAACAGGTTTTATATGGAAATTTATGTTAATTTGCTAGTAAAAGTATTTATAGTTAATTTAAAATATAAATTCAATAATGTTTTTCAAATGAAGCAGTCAAAGGTAAAACATCTGTTACTAAATCCACCGAGCTTACTACTAAATCCAACGAACTATGGGAGAAGAAATCTCGATTAAAAACTGTCAGTTATTAGTTTTTAACATTTAACAATAAACCCAGACGATAAATTACGAAAACATAAATCAAAAACCTAAAAATTTGAACTACTGAATTATACCAGAGAAAACTAAAACGTCTCCGTCGTTCTTCTTCATGATTATAGTATGAGGCGGATATGATATTTCAAAGTCCTTTACGTATATAGTCAATGAAATAATTATGATAATGGAGCGTGGGAGTGCCGCTTCAAATAGAATATATGACTTAATAAAAGGCGTGGGCGAGAATGACCGCAAAATACTATAGTATTACTATGTCAGAAACCGCCAATTTCGATTTGCAAAAGTTCAAACTTGCCTTGATAATTTTCTTCAAGAAAATACAGTTTTGAAATATATAAAATTAATAGAGTTTTCTGGAATGCAATTTATGATAATTCATAGTAAGGATTATTGATTGCTTGCTATCTGCGTCAGTAATGACCTATAAATACATGTGGCCTAGTTAACTGAAGCTTGCTCAGCTGATTTCCCACCGAAAACAAACAGATAAATCACCCAAGTTTTGAAGTAGTAAAAAAAAAATTCTATTTGATTCACATAGTTCAATATTCCTTCTATATGATGAACTAAATTTAAACATCATCTATTGAAAACAAAATCAGAAATTTGAAAAAATTTCCGATGCATGCATAAATCCATTTGAAACCCACCTTGAGAGCTCATAGCTGTGATCGGAGGAGGACCAAAACTCATATCTCCAGCAAAAAATGCTCCAGGCATTTCTGAATTAGTTGTGACTGGAGTGTTCAATGCATCCGGTGTATTTAAATCGTCGAAAGCACCTTCTAATACTCCAAGTAAAGCTGCAGTTGTAGTAGATGTGTGAAAATCGAAACTCAGTTGAGTTGGATCGGCTAATGCCACTTGTGACAGTGTGTCTAATCCGTCCATATTAACCATATTAGTATCCTCTTTGTTCTCAATGGTTGCTGTTAGGTGATTCACTTAAATCAAACAATGTCTTGACCTTAACTGGGTCACTTAATTATGGCTGCTTATATCTGTTTGACTTCGTATTAAACAGAACTTGCATTTCTCACAACACTACGATGTATGAATGAGTGAATCAAGAATTAGTCAGTTTTATGAATGAAATGCCTTCTCCCATATATGGACATATTTGCGGCATTAGCCAATCAGAGGCAAGTTTATTTATCTATTGATTGTCTACGTCAATGTGACGTATGAAAGATAAATAAAAGATTACTGTTTCGTTCTCAGCCAAACGATGGGGATTTGAGAATTAAAAGTGCTTATCCGCTTTCATTTTAGAAATGCAACGATATTTATCTTAACATGCAACAAATGAACATAAATATAAAAAAATACTGAATGCAATATATTTATTATTTTCAAAAATCGCAGTTGTAGCTCTTACTACAGCTGGCATAATTTATTCATGCCTGGTTGACCTAACTGACTTCAGCGGATCTTGACTTTCCTTATTTGGCAATACAGTTTCCGACTGTAGAAACTGAATATGAATGCCTTATTGTGATGTAAATCGCTACGTCACTGTTTACAAGCACTCGGCTCGCTGCCATATAAGGAATGTTGACTTCCTATTAAGCTCGGCTATTCTCGTTTTTGACGGAAATACCCTTATATGGAAGTTTTCGCCATTTCCGAACATTTCCGACTGTTGTTTATCAGCCTTCGTAATATTGAGGCGGGGCTTGTGGAATTCGTTACTGCTAATCATTTTTATGGTAGTAGCTGAATGTATAATGATTCGTAGTATTATTACCGGGAGCTTTACACTTCATGGAATAGATTTTAAAACAAAAGATTTGCTTGTATATGGATGCCTGCCATGATCGAGGCACAGCAAAGCAAACTTTAGTGTCTTCCATGTGAGCATTTTTTTTACCAGCATTTGCCATCGATTTTGGGTAATGTACATTTGATGGAAATTGCTTTTGCTGTTGAAATATTATTTTCTATAAATAGAAATATAGACGTTTATTTTTATTTTTATACGATGCATGATAATATGTTGCAAACAAATGTTTTATTTTTATACGATGCATGATCCGTATTTTGAAAAAGTAAACATTGCCTAGTCTTGGTCATGGATGGTATACAAAAAATAAATTGCCTCCATTTTACTGTGTTTTGTCATAGTATTTAGAATAGTTTAGATAATATACTTCCCTTTTGGGATCTCCAATACAACTGACTTTAGTAATATTATCATAGCGCAAGTCTTTACTTAGAAAACACGTCAGTTTCTAATGTCTAGCTGGTTCAGAATTATATGTAGTCACGGATTATAAGTTATGCCCAGTTATGTGTATTCAATCCATTTTATGACATTTATGTGTATTCAAGCTATATAATTTATTTGCATTCAAAGGTATATTATAATTTTAAAGCACTTTTTACTACAGGCTCATGCTTGTAAATAAACTCCGTCTTATTGCAGAGAAGTGTGAAAGTTGGCGATTACGGGCGATTACCAAAATTCGCGGCCCTGTTCTTGACCTGTATTAATGCTCTAGTTTATCTGAATTATTTAATCATCATTTATCAGGTTATTACGAGGGCGTTTTCATTTGCTCCTTGCCAAAGTGTTAAAGTAACTTGGAGGTTATTTCAACTTCTGTTTTTTCTAAATTAAGCTTTTAAGATGCTCTTATCTAATTTTTGGGCTGCCCAATGATTCGAGACGGTCCTGTTCACAACAACAACATCATATTTCCAGTTTTATTTGGGACACCTTAACAATACACTCGGTGATTATTTTGCACCGAGATATTGCCAAGTGCTTTCGCATGGTTGCACACGGATGTCTTCTTTCCCCTTGTGCTATTATTTATGTCTGGTATAAAAATAGCTCTTGTTTATGTTCAGGATTGCATGTACAGAACTACGGTGTGTTGTTGATCAACATAACATTTCTCGATATCAAGTGCATATCCGGAGTGTATATATAGAACGTGATGACAGAGCTAATTACCGAGATTAATAAAAGAACATAGACAACTGATCGAGCTAATTATAAAACAATGACATCAGAACGGTGTTATTCACATAATGTCTATAGCGATTGAGCTAAGTTATTTTGTCATAGAAATCAAGATAACCATAATAATTAACACTTAGGTGCACGATTCTGTTGACGCATTTTATGGACAAAAATATAAAGGATGTAATATATGGGGATTCCCCGATGGTAACCAATAAGTGACCATGCATTTCTACGATAGCTAAATCTCATGTATTATGTACAATACATATTTATTTTAATTAATACAACACGTAACAAAAATAAAATCTTATTTTAGTTTTAAAAAAGCAAAACCGAAATGACGTACATGTATCTACAGCAAACTATCCCGGTATACGATAGCATATCAAACTATTTCAACTGAAGTGTCTAAGAAAACACTTCAGGTGATAATTTCTTGATCGCGTTCATTGTAGGTGTTTTAGCCAATATTGAAAGAAGATATCTAAAGCCAGTTTTCTATAATTTGTTATATGTAATCATGGGCTAGCATGACGCGAACAATTTACGATTTATAAATGGAAACAGTCTTAATTTATCTTGAAACGAGTGAGTGATGTAAAATTTGGACTGGGTTGAAATAGCACTGCGTAAAGTTTGTCAATTTTGTCCAAAATTTTGTTAATATAACTTTTCAAATTATATATTTTATTCCAGCCCTTCCAATTTTGCTTATAAATTTGAGTTTCAAAACCAGTTAAATAATAGATAATATCAAACTTGGAAAAATATGCAAAATTTAGGCGCAATTTCCTTTTGAGACAATAAACATATAGAAAATATGATATATACACCGCATGGTGCAATTTAACATCCGCTTTAATGTTTTAATACCTAAATAGCTCTCGACTTGCAAAAGTTTAAGAGCTTGTCGACTGATACGTGATTAGTAACATGATAGTATTTTAAATTTTTTTTCAATTTAAATATTACGAGAGTCGGAAAAACACTTGATAACATAGGTCGAATAAAAAGTCATCCTATTAGAAATCATTCACTCCAACCAGTTATATGTTGTATTACTTAAATTGTAATTCAGACGCCCATTATTTTAAGATATATCTGTTTACAAGTAACATAAGTTTTCCGGGTTTACCGACCGAATCTTGATGATCCAAGCAATGTAACAACCTTTGTAGCGTGTGTAAAATCAAGTTAATATCTTTGGTAATTAAAGTATTTTAGGTGTAAAAATAGCATGTTCTCATCAGTGAGGAAGGCCTCAGCTACCTCTACAACTACACTTTTTAAAAAAAAATTCAATTTAAATGTTACGAGAGTCGGAAAAACGTTTGATAACATAGGTCGAATAAAAGTCATCCTATTAGAAATCATTCACCCCAACCAGTTGTATTACTTAAATAGTAATCCAGACGCCCATTATTTTAAGATATATCTGTTTACAAAAACAAGTAACATTAGTTTTCCGGGATTACCGACCGAATCTTAATGATCCAAGCAATGTAACAACCTTTGTAGCGCGTGTAAAATCAAGTTAATATCTTTGGTAATTAAAATATTTTAGGTGTAAAAATAGCATGTTCTCATCAGTGAGGAAGGCCTCAGCTACCTCTACAACTACACTTCAACCATTACGTCCGCTACAAACATATTAACCTATGAATGTGAACAGAATGCTTATATTTAAGTACTCGGCGCCCTATCTGTACTTGCTGTTTTTTTTTGCATAAAAATAGATGGTTTCAAGGTAGGCTTCTATAGTAGTGTATTTAGGGGATTATTTACGCCTGATAACGAGTCACTGACACAGAGTTGCACATGCTAAACAACAACCTAACGGACAAAACACACACACACACACTACATTGCTCTCATTTTAGTTCTTTGTAAGGGTTTTTATACTCTTTATTCAATCAATGTGTATTCATAATTCGAGACACATGTTTTCTTAATCTGGCTATTTGCACTTTAAGGAATCACTTTACCGTCATTTTTAGGTCCTGCATACTATTTCAGTGGCGGGTTTCAGGCTTTCCCCAAGGATCGAGAACACTTCGGGTCTAGAGTAGACGTTTTAATTTATGTATTATTATAAAAGGATAACAGTAACAAGAGAAAATCAAGGAATGGAAGAATTAGTCAGAGTGACGATGTGTGCGCGACGTGGTTCTAAGGGAGTCCCCTAAAATAAAATTTTATTTTATGTTTCGAAATATTCAAAAAGAACTATCAAAATTGCTCAATTTAACATTCATATTGTGCAAGAAAATTTCTAATGCATTCCGGTTTTTTTAATTAATGCACTATTGTAAACACGAAAAATATTTTAGTCTTGGATCCCCCTTTGTTGTAACTCCTTTAAGATATATCCTAATAATTTATTGCTACCATAACTAGGGAAAAGCCTCCGAATCATTATTCCCGTTGTTGCGAATACATTAAATATTACCATTCCCGTTTTGTTTTAATCTTATTCCAGAAAAAAAAAATCGGAATACAAATAACGTATATATATGTACAGTAACATTGGTTCGACGCGGACGATAGCATGTCAAACTTATGCTCTAGTGCGGCAGCGCTCTTTCACCTTTCGACTTACTTGTATATGAAAATAACACTTCAGGCGGTAATGATCGTACCGCTGTTCGTTTTATAGTTTGTTATATGTAATCATGGATCGACATGATGCATACAAGTTATAAATAATGGAACCTGTCTTGATTTATCTGTGAAGTGAAATTTGAACTGGAACGAATTCGAATTTGTTAATGACACTTTTGTAATTAACGCTTGTTTAATACATTAGTACCAAGCCGAGAAAATATATAAAATTAATGCACAATTTGTTTTAAAACAAAAAAATATTAAAAATACTAAGTATATTTAATATCCTTGCATGAAAATACTTGTGTAATTTTAATGCTTGCTCTTTAATACTTGAATGTGTTTATAATTCTATCTCGATCCGACTTTGACAATTTTATTAAGAGACACCTGGTTTGTTTGTTTGTCTGATATTTGCACGCGTTTAGTGTTTGAAAATTAAGGGAATCCCGAAAGTCATCAATTTTTTATACACTTATTTTGACACAAGGTTACTTTTAGTCTTGGGCGCACCTTTGTTGTATTTCTTTAAAATGCAAACTCAATAACCCAGGACCCAAAAGTGTCTTGTTTGATATTGTCTCTTTGTCCAACGAAAGTTAACAATTAATGCTAAAAAAAAATATCCCAAATCTACCAGACCGGTATGTTAAAAGTCTGCGAATGCCAATATAAAAGTTTCCTTAGTGAATATATCTTAGTAATGTATTGCTACTGTAACTAGGGAAAGTCTCCAAATCTTTATTCAACCGGTGTTCCGAATACACATGTATATCAAACGTAATATTGCCAATTTCCGTCCTTCTTATCCGAGATAAGAAGAATGGTATTTTATATAAACTTGCTTAAATACGTTCATTATAATTCTTAAAATTTTAGTTAATTTAAATGTTCAGATTTTTTTTAATTGTGAACGTACGTCATTCATGCCCTTTAATGGAAACAAAAGTAAGCAAGCAATTTCTGTATTACATCATGTGGCGGTTGTTTAACCTTCTTAAAAATGTAGGAGGTTGAGGTACGGGATTGATGTAAATTTACCTTGCCTTTTTTACTGGCAAGAGTTACTGAAATGCAAAAGTATGAATGGCTATTTCACTGATTACACATGTCTTGCGCGTCAGCATTTTGCATATATGTAAACCAGTATCTGATATTGTCTGCTTTTTATCCGATTTCTGCATATCATAATTAATAAGAATAATAATTTATAAAGCGCAAATATTTCTGGGTAAAACTCATATGCACTGTACGATGAAAGATGTATAAAATTACTATAAATTAAGTTTTCATAAGCTGTGATAAGAAAAATCTGCTGCTGTTTTTCTAAATGTAGCTAGTAATGAAATCCACGATTCCTATTGTTATTATTTTTATTTAGATGCCGACTAGACACAAGCTCTATATCTCCTTAGCGTACAGAACTGGCTATCTGTCCAAATAGTAAGATACCATCAGTTCAGACTTGTTCTGGACCTATTTTTAATATTATAACTATTTGTCAGTTTCTAGTCACATTACGTTAACTTGTACAGCCAACAAACTAGATATTTCCAGCCAAGAAATTAAAGTTTATGTGTACTTAAAAATTGACTCATTATATCCTTCTAATTGTGCATAGTTTAGCATCATGTACCCTGATACATGTAGGGCGACGTATCACACTGTACTTGGGTACGTAGCATGGATGACCATGTACTTTTTAAAAGTGACAAGTACCGATTAAGTACATATTCAAATTGAACAATAAAAAAATTGGTCAAATCTCAAATCTGTTCATGGGATAGGACACAATAGTGAACAGGCACATTGTGGGGATAGGAAATGTAGTACATGTAACTTAAAATAAATTACTAATTGTCCATTACTTGAAAAAAACTTGCTTTTCCTTAAAGAATAGGAAGTTCAATAACCCTGCAGATACAAAACTAATAACCTGTGGCCATGGTGATTTAATTTCAACACGATTTTAAATTATGTTTATTTCGGTAGATTAATATATTTTTTGTTCAAATGTTATAGCCTTTCAAAATTCAAATATCAGACTTCATTTTTTCTGATATCCATATTTTTTTTTAAATCGCATTTTTTCATTACAAGTATAAGCAAAGTAAACTTTCAATAAATAAGCGGTGGTTTTACCATTTACCATTTTGACAACTCGGAAGTTTAAGCTTTGTATCTGCGGCATTCTTACATTAAATTTTCAAGTAGCATGGTTAGTAATGCTTATTTCTAAAAACCTTTCCAAAATTGTACACTTTCACTTAGTGGTTTATAATTTTTATCTTTGTTTTACAGTTTACAAAATTTAAAGTAAAAGCTGCAGTACCTCTTTAAATAAAATGAATTTCAAAGCGTTAAAAATGACAGTGCAATTTTTAGACATACTAAACTTATAAGATATGATCTCAAGGCTTTGTGTATAGACACAATTGATGTAAATAAGCAAATTTATTATTTTAATGTCTAATTAAATACACACAGTGAGCCCAGACTTTTCTCTGTTTGATATAGTGCAAATTGTATGACTTCGAAATAAAACACTGAAGTTCACAAGGTTAAATAGCACTAGTAGGTTTTATTCCCAACAAAAAGTAATAAATCCATAAATATAATATTCTCTCATATCTACATTAAATAACAATTCATAGCAGGGTGTTTAATTCAGTGCACATTATTTGACGCCATATGATTGATATGCAGCAAGCATAGCTTTACTTCTGACTGAAATGCAAATTAGTACAACAGTTCAATCATAAAATTTGCCCATTTATAAGATATGGTGGCTGCACTAAGAAAACTGACATTATTACCTTGTAGGGGTAACATCAACCTAATATAGAAAATAGAGATTTTGCAAGAACATATATATGTATCAGCTAAAAAATATCGGAGGAGCTGCAATTCCTTAAATCTTATTATTAATTACTTAAAATCTAATTGGTGTTTATTTCACATACTAGTTCCTCAAGTCCTAGCCCCCTTCAAATAAAAGCCTATAATAAAAAGCAAATATTTTTCATCCTAAATATAATACAACCCCATTTTAGTTAAACAGAATCTTAAAAGATAAACTCTGCAAAAATTCAATGTCGTTCAAAAAGCTTTTTGAGTAAATAAAGTCTAACATTTCTATATTGGAACTTATTATAATAGAAATTTAAGGATTTTTCACCATATATTCAAAACCTGCTTGTGGAGTACAAAAATTGTTATTGGCCATAAAAGCAGCCAAATCAAATTTTCCTCTGAAACTTCCAAAATCTGTACCTATCACTTCTCCATGCTGTTGAAAGAGGAAAAACTGGTATCGATGTGGTCCAGAACCTTTTGGTGGTGTAGGTGGATTATACTCTGAAATAAAAATTACCATCAAATGAGTTGTAGGAATCTATGTGAAGATTGAATTTAACATTTGGGATCAGACAGACTCCTCTTCCCAGTGTGACAAATTCACTGGCAAAATGGGAGGATTGGGAAATAGATCATTGTCTATTTACTACACACTCGGCATAAATCATCCAGATACACTGAAAATCTGACCAAAAACTAACACCCTTTTAGTTATAAATATCTGGAAAATGATCCACTCTTCTAATGTATCTTGAAACTGCCCCTGCTAACATTGCCTCTCAATTCTCCAAAGTAGAATCAAAACCCAGAGGGGACGTTACATTTTTCATTGAACAAGATTTATTTAATAGTTTTAGTAGCTGGATTACTGGTCTTGCACACATCTACAGTATCTCAAGTAACGCATAAGATGGGAGAAGATAAGAAGATACATTGGATGCATGTTGCAGGATGTAGCGGCCAAGCTGAACACCTCCACATAACATTTGAAAAAAGACCCAGCACTCAAAGAATTGATACTTGATCATCTTGGCTGTGGATATGCAGCGGAGCATTTTCTGTCAATTCATTTTTTTAATATGAAAATCAAGATTTTGAAAATAATTAACTGCATAGAGACTTAGATTAATTATTCAGTAAACCGTCACTGGCCTCTAAACTCATCTATTCTTACACCTGTACTGGATAGACCGATATATCATCCCGTATTTTTACTAGGATGGTTATATATACTGCTATCATCATTGCCTATACTATCAGTAGCCACATGACTATAACACGGTCACATAAACTGTCGGCCAAAGATTTGTTATCCATATCAAAAGTCACGGGGACAGGTGATACTGTATATAGAGGCATTGTTCTATCTTTATGTCAAGCAGTTATCACATGGGAGAAACACACAGTTCCAGGAGTGAACTGATATATGTGATTAAATAACTTATATCATAAATGAATCAATATACATATATACAGACTACATGTACATTAGACAATTTTAATTAAAAGAAATAGTACCAGTTGCTATATATAACAATGGAACAAAAATTGCTTTTTGTAGGTACACTTTTTTTGTATTAGTAATTATTTTGATAGCAATTAACTGTAACTAGAACAGCTGTGCTAATCAGAATAAAAACAGAAGTTTTAGGGAAACATAGACAATGTTG
>JAOXYB010026958.1:0-12013 GCA_028565635.1 Phoronis ovalis
TATAATTATAAGTTTTCGTGAAAGTAAGTTTTGATTGCCTGCTATTTCCAGTTATTGAAATTCTACTATTTCTCATATTTAATTGTTCCTTGTAACCTCAAATGTAATGGTTTACCTTTTAACTAATTATATGAACTATACTTTATTACAATGCAGCTCGGCTTGGTTAAGGCAATATCCTTTTGTATGATGTAGGTTAAAGCTGGTATCATCAAACCTATTGTTATATTTCACACAGACACAATGCCAAGGTATGAAACTTTCTTTTCTAATACTTCGTAGATACAAGGAGCAAAGACTTCGCTCTTAGATCCGGTGCGTACTAAGAACATGCGCCTTACTACGCTGATTGTCTGGTTAAACTGGTTTGTAGTTGGCATGGTTTTCTTTGGACTAGCATACAACGTTGGAAATCTTACTGGTGATATCTATCTCAATAATACTGTACTAGGCATCGCAGAGTTTGTGGCTTACATACCCTGTTATTGGATACTGAAATGGGGACGCCGCATTCCACTTTGTGCTGCCATGATATTTTCTGGGGCATCGTGTCTTCTAGTGATGGTAATACCAAAAAGTAAGTTGATTTGAAAAAAATCCGATTTTCTGCAGCGTCCAAATTTCATGTATGATACGGTGTCAAAGCACTATCCACATGAATTTATCGTGCGGACATAAAATAACATGATTCAATATTATTTTAATTCTTCTGTACATTTAACCTCAATTAATATTTGGTAAATGGTACATTACTGCCTCTCAAATATCACGTATTCTCTCAGTTCTGATGAGTATCTCGAAATGGGCAACTCATATTATTTTACGTGCACTCTTTACATCAGCTTTAATTTTTATTTGTGCTACAGTTCTCGAGGACGTATGAACGTGTACCTGTATGTATATGCTAGCGACCACTGGTGGAAGAAAAGAAACCGTGATGCTGCCAACAGCTTTGATATAGTAAGCTGATTAATATTGGCAAGCAGTTGCCTAAATATTAGTGTTATATATTATGTTGAACTTCTACCTGAACTGAAGGAATATTTATGGAATTTTAATTTTGTTCTAGATCTTGGAATTTTAGTAACTGTTCTAGCAACACTAGGAAAGCTAGGCAGTGCTGCTGTATATGCTATCATCTACGTATATACATCAGAGGTGTATCCAACTGGAATCAGAAACATTGGACTAGGATTCGGTTCCATGTTTTCTCGAGGAGGAGCAATGGTGGCGCCCTATGTAGTATTACTGGTAAGCAGAACTCCAGTATCTGTCTTAATCCAAAGAAGTATTAGCAACAAGTTTATTTTATTCATGTATTTGACGTTTTTCCCAGCACCAGTTACAGTATTCACCATAATACCGATAACATTCACCCTGTTCCGTCTGCAGTAACATTTAATTGGCTACATGGCATGTTGTGGAATTCAGTTTAATTTCTTGTTAATTTTAAAAAGAGTAATATTAATTGTCCTACCTAGCTCTTGTTCTTTTGCTGCTCAGCCTGAATTACATTAACCTGATAAGCGCGATAGCATATACAGATGTATGTGATATTACAGGCTGACTATGAACAGAGTCTCCCCCTCATTGTATTTGGTATATGTGGAGTTTTGACTGGTTTAGTGACGATACTGGCACCAGAAACCTTTGGACGCCCTCTAGTGGATACATTAGAGGAAGCTGAGCAAATGAATAAGTTAGGATGTCGTTGCAGGTATGTTAACTTTGGTGTTGGACTTTATCCTTTACAAGTATACAAACAGGGGCAGAAGTAGAAGTAAATTGTCACAGAAAATATTGCGTTTTTAATGGCAATGTTTGTGCAGTGAAGAGTATATCCCCGTTGTTTCATATATTTCTAAAATTAGCGTGATTTTTTAATCTGAGGTAGAAGTGGGATTAAATTATAGACACAGAAAATATTGCATTTTTAATATATCACCATTGTTTTGTATATTTGTGAAATTAGCGTGATTTTTAATCTATTTAAGTTTATTTAATGCATACATGTTAAAGTAACTGCATGTCTCTAGAATTATGATAAGATTATATCCAGCGTTAGGAAAACATTAGTCAATGTATATTCTAACAGTATTTTGTGTTATTATTATGCACCGTATCACAAATAATTGGAAAAATTAGAATTTGCAATGTACGCTTGATCACACTATCTGTTAACAAATTCTATTTCAGTAAATGAGCCACGTATTAGTATACCTCCGAACAGTTTATTTTCATCAGGCTTTTAACTCTATAAATTAAGACTGTAACAAATGCCTTTACAGTTTCTCGAAGTATTCGTCTTGTCCCTTCTTCCGTCTGTTGGTAGTTTGGTAACACACTGTCTTCAGTAGACATAAATCTGTTCTTACTGTTTTGCTTGCAGGGACAAACCCCATTCATCCGATGACTGTTCGGACATATCATCAGATAAGAATGAAGTTTTGCAAAATGAAAAAGCGCGCGCACGGTAACATTACGACGCAAATTATAAATGAGATTAAAGAAAATTCTCTCCCACATCATAATCCTCGTACATTCATTTGAGAACTAAGTTTTAACATTTGTAAATTTAATATTTTAATATTACGCGTTTATCCAGTGTACAGTTAGTTCAATTAGAGAAATATTATAACTTGCTGGCTTCTGTTACGTATGAACAAACATTTCAGTTTCCTTTACATGTACTCAAATATTCAATGTTGTTGAGTGTTATCAAGTTAATAGTGGACACATACATTTACAATGCAGTTTGAATATGTCGATTAGAAAATTTAAAAAATCATCTGCCCAGATTTTTCGGTGTAGTGATCAAGAGTGTATCTGATATTCCCGAGTTTGAAATAGGTAGAGTGCTTATGTGATGTGAATTATCCCCTTAAGAAATCACGGCACTTGTGTATTTTTTTGTCTTACAGATAGTATATATACAATGATGTTTTGAGGAGCGAATTTACTATTTTTGCACTGTTAGTTATTATTAAGAATTTACAGCGTGACATAACATGTAAGTTTGTGTTTTTTATATTAACCTTTTTGAAGTATTATGCCGTAACTATTGTAATAATTTCATTTAAAGCATTTTGATAGTGATATTTTGTGTAAATCTTTCTATGCGCTGATTATGCACTTCGCGAGTGACTTAGCAGGATCCCAACTTAACTGAAATAAATTAGATATCAATCTAGCTATATTAATTATTTCCTGTAACTACGCATATATTTGCTTAGTCGCAGGAGATATATTGTTTGTGTCAGTTGTGCAGTGCATTGCAGAACGTTATATTTTGATAACAATTCCACAGATATAACAATAATTAAAAAGACTTTTTATGCCAGTCTAGCGATGTGTTCTGTTTTATTCACTATGTCATGTACGTTAAGTGACACCCAGTGCTGCTATGTTTGTAAACTACCTCATTACAAAATGAGTAGAACGGTAAACATGTTCAAAGTGAATAATAGCACACACAGTTGGTAGCCATTAACTGCTACGGGCAACTTCGCTGAATTCAGTTAGTACCTGATATGGTCTTGGAAATCCAAGTGCGAGAGTCGCAATATAATAGTTATATTGAGGTCCCAGAAAACTACTACACGTGCCTTGCTATATCTAGTATCAAACTTAGCACCTCTGGACGAATTCATGCATCAGTGACTATATACTGCACCGCTTCATAATTTTTATTTTGTCCGAAATAACTTATCACATAAGAGAAAAAAAACGTTTAACTTGTTATTTGTGGGGATACGACAGTATCATGATAATAAGATACTGCTTAGATTTGTCTAATTAAGTTATAAAATCCTAATCCGACCTAAATATAGGCGCAACGTTTTATGATAGCCGCAAAATTATAATGCAGACAATATATTCTCATTTTTCGGAACGTGATAATTACATTTATTTGATAGCGTTAAAATATATGATATAAAGGAAAACCTTTACAAAATATTTTGGAATAACGTTTATTAATTACCGCAAATTGATCAAGCTGTATGTGATTCGCCTGAAGCGTTTTGTAGAATGTCCACCAGGCGGTCTTCAGTATAATTACACACGTCATGTCTCTGAGTTTTAAAGAGTACGTAAATATATAGCTCATCAGATGTATAACCTAAATGCCTATAAGATGCTGTTGAATTAGATAAGAAACGTATATGTATATAAAATACGATTTTAATTCATTTATGACAACGTTTGGGTGAATATATACTCTTCGAAGATCGGTCTATGCATATTTATATGTTTACAACTGAGAACGGGAAAGTAATTTGTTTCGAATTCTTATGTTTTATTGACACAAAATATGATTTAAAAAGTTACAAACTGAAAATAGTTAGGCCGTCAGACATATCGCCGAAATGCGTAACATTTACCTTGCTGGGAATAATGGCAAGATATACACTGACTAGAAAAATCTCTGTTGTCGTTTGTTGTAAACAATAGTACGGGTTCATGTCTAACTAATAAATGTACATACCTGCCATGATTATAGGTATCCTAGAAACGCTACTTTAAACACCAAGTATTATCAATAACTATAACACCGGCGAGTAAAAAGAAAAATACAGCCTTAAATATGTTTTTAAATATTTATTTTATCTGCTATAGGTGAAGCAAGTTACCGTTATACATGTTATTATTAACCGGCAGTTTATTTGTTAAAAATTACATGGAACAAAATGCTTTGATTAAAATATAACGAAGATGTAGCAATAGCAAAGACAATCTTTCGTCTAACATAAAATATCGCTGTAAAATATTGTCGATATTAAACATTAACACATTTTCCTCTCCAGTTTATGTAAACATGGCACCTTATGCATTTTTTTTTGGTCGTCACCACCTATTTTCTTTGAAAATATAATGCAATTGTTCCCGGTAAACACTACGTAATATTTTATCAGAAAAATATTATCTACATCTCCTGGTTTTCGTAATACAAAAAATTGTTGGTATTGCATACCACAGGTGCATACTTAGACATTTTAATTAAGCTTAATACTTTAAAGTATGAAAAATATAATTAGCTCTCTTCCGAAATGCTTCAAATTCGTTAATAAAAATTAATAAAAATAGCAAAATGGAGGTGTGCAATATAGAACTCCTACCGTATGCAATTGAATATTTATCAAATTTTACATTACTTAGCACATTTCAAGACAATAGAACAATACAATGCAAGTAATACCTTTTGACAGTACTGAAGGTCATGTCAAATTGTCCTGTAGACTAGCTAAACGTTATATCTGCAGAATTAAAGTGAGCCAAACACGGTGAAGTCGAATAGTGCATGTTAAAGCTTTTACTTTACGAATCATAAGACTGAACACAACGTGAAAGTAAAGGAAACCTATTAAAAAGCCACTTTCCAATTCATTTTTAATATTTTTATTTATTTATTTTTTATTTTTTTTAAATTTTTTAATTTTATAAAATATCAACTTGAAGACAGAGCAACAATCCATGATACGAATGATAAGAATTCTATATCTGTTTTCAAGTTTGATATTTCAGTAAAAGCCGTAACTTTGAAAGATAACCATGCGACTATCGACTTCGCCTGGTAATTGGTTGACCAATTATTGCCCGTGGACAAAAGGTGCCTTTTTGTGAGCGATACCAATATCACGCATACACGATCACAATTGTAACAGTATGTAATTCCATTAAAAATTATTAAAATAATTTAAAACTGCGTCTCGACAACTAATTCTGTAACTCGCTATACAATAATCCTGGTGAGACTGTATCGTTTCACCAACTCGAGTGTCGAAAACAAAATGATCCAGCAAAGATTACAAGTACACAGCTAATTACAAAGCGGATCTTACAAACTCGTTGCATCCCCAATTACACGAGGCGGAAATGTTAAATATATTGTTAAGCATCAGAGTTAAACCCAAAATCCGGAAAAATCGGTTTCTTATCTTCTGGAGTTAATGGAGTGAAGAGTTCAAAATTTCTCCGTGATTGTAATTGTGCTTTTTCAGCTTTTCTGCGAAAAAATGCCAGTGCCCCAGACAACAGTATTAGAATTGAAACACAGCCAATAGTAGCACCAAGGCTGGTTCTAATTCGACTCCACGGAACGGGATAATGATAAACTTTTGTGGGTGTAGGCTGCTCTGTAGCCTGCTTCGTGGCAGACTTTGCCTCCGAGTTACAGCTAGGAAAATACGTGTCAGATAGGGGCGTTATGTATAGCGCACAGGAGCGGGCAGCTAGGATATCCAAATGGCAATCACATCGCAAAGGATTGTAATCTAATTTAAAAAATTCCCCAAAATAATCGTCATCATCACTATTATGTCTGGAACTTTTGCATGCAAAGCGCTGAAACGATTCTGGAAGCCATGTAAGGTAGTTTCGGCTAAGGTCAAGGGCAAACAAAGTATTCAGTCTTTCAAAAGATCCTTCCTCCAAAGATATTATATTGCAATTACGTAAGTTCAATTGCCATATTTCCAGTAGACCAGCAAAAGTGTTTCTGCTTATTTCATGTAGTGGATTGTTGTTTAGATTTAATTGACTTAATCTTGATAAATCGGCGAATGTACCATCTTCAATGTGAGAAATATTGTTGCTGCTTAAATCCAGAGAAAAAAGTACTCGAGAAATATTTCCGCCGGAAAACATGGTGCGCTTCACTTCGGTCAGACTGTTATTTGAAAGGTCCAGCCAAGCTAATTTTTCTGTGCATTGGAACGCATTATCAGTGATATGTCGAAGGTCATTATTTTTAAGTTCAAGTGTCTTCAAGTTATCTAAGCCACAAAATGTATTATTCTTTATCTCTCTTATGCCACACTGGTTTAAATACAACCGGGTAATGTTAGACAAATGGCGAAGATTATCCGATAACTGAAGACGCTTATTAAAACCCAGGTCTAAGGTGTCCAAGTAAGGCATGTGAGAAAAACTGCTTTCGTAAACGTCTTCATCAGTAATGTCATTATTATTAAGTTCCAGCGTTTCCAAGTTCTCTAAACCGAAGAACGTATTATTCTTTATTTCTTTTATGCCACAGTTGTTTAATTTCAAATCTGTAACTGTAGACAAATGGCGAAACAAATTATGGGGTAGCTGCATGTTCTTGTTAAAACTTAAGTCCAATGTATGCAAGTAAGGGATGTGAAGAAATAACTTATCGGGCAACTGTATGTGCAGCTTGTTAAAACTCAAGTCCAATGTATGCAAGTAAGGGATGTGAAGAAAACTGTTTTCATCAACATCTACTAAGTCATTATGATCCAAATACAAATAAAAATTACAGTTCACAACACAGTCAGAAATAGTGGTTATGCTTTTAAAAGTTCCTTCTGTAATTCTTTGAAGTTTGTTCCTTGTCAGACCAAGTGTTCGTAATTCTGACAGATTGGCGAAAGACTCGTCCATGATTTCCTTTAACTGGTTGTTACGCAATAGGATTTCTTGAACATTTGTCAACCCCTTGAACGTTAAACTGCTAATATGAGTAAGCTTATTGGAGGAGAGATGTAAATTCCGAACATTTTTGCATCCAAGGAACGCCTGGTTAATACGAGTAAGGTTATTATTGTCGAGATATACACTTTGGACATTATCGCATCCAGCGAACGACCCTTTCTTGATTTCTGTCAGCTGGTTATGATCTAGCGTGATTGTTTCGAGATTTGTCAATCCCGTGAATGTTGCTTTGTTAATACGAGTGAGTTTATTGAAACTTAGATTTAAATTCTGGACTTTGTTGCATTTAACGAACGATTCGTCCTCGATTTCCTTAAGCTGGTTGTCATTCAACCGTATTGTTTGGACATTTGCCAAACCCAAGAACGTTGCTTTGCTAATATGAGTAAGGTTATTGGAATCTAAAGATAACCGTTGGACACGATTACATTCAACGAACGACTCGTCCTCAATTTCAGTCACCTGGTTGAAACTCAACAGGATTTCTTGGACATTTGTCAACCCCAACAACGTTGCTTTGCTGATACGCGTAAGTTTATTGCTGCTTAGATCTAACCTCTCAACCTTCTCCGATCCAACGAAAGCACCGTCTTCGATAGATTTCAGACCGCAGTTATAAAAATCCAAGGAAATTCCCCAGTTGAGGTACTGCTGAATTAGCTGTTTAGTAAGAACAGTACTTGGTGTTGGACACAAGCTCAGTATCGGCACAAAATACAAGCAAAGATAAAATATGCTGCTGGTCCGGATAACATTTCTTGCCTACAAAAGTAAACAGATTTAAACACTTTTACTTGTAAACCAGATCTAATGCTTAACATTAGCAATAACGTTACGTTTTTATGTAACATGAATTAGTGAGGATAACACGATAAATGAATTTTATTTTAACATAGTGTCCGTGCTTAACCAAAACCCTGCCCAAACAAGAGCTACGAATAATTCACCATTAAACATTACCTCTATAAAGCACTGTGCTTTGATAGAATATTTATTTTAGTAAACCGTAAATCACATATTTGGTTCGGCTGCTACACATAATTTATTGACTGTTGCTTTCGAAATAGTGTAAACGATTTGAATTTTTTAAAACTTATTGTCTTCGTAAAATGAAAACTATTATTATAAAATGTGATAGTGTCAGCCAGTACTTTTTTATCCCTCACTAATGTAATCGACAATGAGCTTTATGACCTGCAACGTGTTAATTGGAGCGAACAGGTTTTACCAAGATGGTACATTTACAAAAGATCTATTTCAACATTTATTATGTTATATGGTCATTTTAGCAGTTAACTAAAATTGTCAAAACTCAATGTATAATCAACATATTAGTGAAGACTAATGCCAGGCTCGGATCATGCGATCCATTGTGAGCAGGTGCATTGCAGGTTAACAAGTGATGTTAGCCCGCAATCAAGCCTAAACCTATTACTGGTCAACGGAATCGATTGATAACCGGTCCATGGACAACAGTCACAAGGTATCAATACATGTACAAATTGTGTTAGTCCTGTACGCATCATTTTGCTGACATAAAGTGTGTCACTGAATATAATGCCTTGATTTCAATAAATTATTCAGTCTATGCTATTCACCATAATATCATTTGTCAGGCTTTCTGTCCCATCCAGGGTCACAATTATTTTAGAAATGAAGACAGTACATCTCAGAATTGCAAGAGCAATGATCTTGAACTAAACACGAAAATATAACCTTAAAACTGAACTGTGCTCACCATGATAAATGTGTCATACGCCACGTCGATAATGAATACTACCAAGATGTGGTCTAGCAATATATAAGCAATATGACGCTGTGACTTATACAGAAAACACCTGGAGGTCACATAAACAAAATGTCGTAAATGACGATGGAAATTTACAAAAACGCTAGGGCGCAAACTGGTTCATACTGGAAAAACAAGCTATAAATAGATAGCCTTTTTGCAAAGGCTGGGATGCTGTTATTATTTTTTTGAATGTTGTATGATCTCTCAATGACGTTTCAACATCGTTTTTGAACTATATTCAGCAAATATTTGAAATTCATTACCTTGGGACTTTTTGCAAGCACAGAATGTCCCCCTTGATGACATCTAAATGATTAAAAAGCTGCTTTCTGAAAATTTTATGTCATTTTTGATTTTAAACTTTTGACCTCTAGATGACCTTTTGACCTCAAGGTCAAGTCTCCTGACTCTAAGACTGTCATATGTCAAATTACAAGCCTGTTGAACTACACGTTGACTTGCAGCATGTTTCCTCCATAAATGAATTGGAAATATATTTAAAATAAATTTCACCTTTTAATACCTAGATGTTCTCAAAAGTTATCAAAATGACCTTCCTATAAACTAATACCATCAATTTGGAACATTTCGAGCAATTTTAGAAATTTGGCCTTTGACTTCCAAATGACCTTTTGTCCTCGAGGTCTACTCTAGGGATGTCATATTTCATGTACTTTATGTATTGTCTTCGAGATATAGCTTAGTGAAAATTGGAAGATCAATAAATTAGTTGTAAGGTACCAAAAAATCACCTATTATTACAGAAATATTGTAAAAGGTCATCAAAATTACTTCGTTGTAACTCAATACCAGCAGTTTTGATCAATTTTAGAAATTTGTCCTTGACCTCTAACTGGCCTTTTGACCTTAAGGTCAACAATGGCCTACGTTGGGGATGCCACACCTGAAGTATCATGTTCCTAGCTGAAACTGTCTTCGAGATATAGCTTGCTGAAAATTGGAAGAAACAAAGCAAAGAAATCGTACAAAACGAATACACTTGCTTCCTTAGGGAAGCAACCTCAATAATATTTCCTTGTTATGAAAATCAAACAAAAACTGTACACTTTTGTATTTTTTCCTGTGATAATTTTAGTCCAAACAACAACTTCTTGTTATTATCACTTGTATACACGTCTATAGTAAATACATAAATGTACTTTGTATAGCAGTTAATTTTGTTATTTTAATAAAAACATAGTGGATTCTGATAATATTATAAAGTAAAATACAATGAAAAGCCTCCACATTTTTTTTGTAGTAAAAAACATTGGTGACCTTATACGACATTATACTGAGGGTTGACTGTATCTACTAGAAATGAGCGAAAGGAAGCGCATTCTTCCTGCACGGGAAAATGAGTTTTCCAACATGCAAAATGCCATTTTTAACTTTGGGCTTTCGCTTTTTGTAGGACCGACCTATATGGGCATTTGAATTTGTCCTTTAATTATCTCTAAAAAGGCATTGAATAAAAACTGTATATGTGGGGGTGTAATCAGTGCAAATAGCTTTCTTCATCAAATGTGTGTAAGTCGTTTCACCGTAATATTTTTTTCAAGCGAGTGGGTTTTTTATCTTCTTTTCTGAAATATTTACGTTAATATTGACAGCCAGCTATTCCCTAGGAAAAAGCATAGTCATGCACGCATGACAGCCTACGGTTTGTCGCAGGTTCATGACCAGCTCCTATCTCAGAGTGGTAGAAGTTCAAGTAGCCTTCACGCATGTACACTAGCATATAATATCCATGTAATAGGTGACGGACCTCCAAGAGTGCATTTTGGATTTTGTACTGATCTGTTGTTATCTAGATATGGTGATGTAAGAAGCAGAACAGGCAAGGAATAGACCGAAGCAAACATTTAAGTGGGATTCGTTTATTTAATTAAGAAAGTGTTTTTGAATTTCCACCACTCAGAGATAGCAGCTGGCCATGACCATACTGATAAGGTTTAGGCTGTCATAGTAGGGTCATGCGTGCAGGACTAGCTAGGAAAAGTACTGCGTTTACTTTCGCGTATGTACGGTATGACCGTATGAGGTCGTCACGCAGTATGGTTTGCTGTACATTATTTATAGGTCAGCGATGACATGCACAAATGGCTTTTAAAATTTGCTTTTATTTATTACCTGAATCCACCATTTTCTGTTGATACAGTAATTAAGGAATTATATAGCTTTTTAAAATACACATAACATTTTAGATGATGAAACATTTTTTTTAAATACGACACTAGTTATTTGATATCATTATTTTTTGCAGTTAGATTATAGTTCGGGAAAATATAAAGATTTCATGTACGTGTTTGTCTGATTCATTAACAAGGAAATATGGTTGTTTTTGTAGTATTAATAGTACGCGTGTGCCTCGCATTTCTGTTTACGAAGCTGATTTTGGAACGTGGATTATGTACAATATGCTGATCCTTTCTGTGTAACTCGAACTTTATTATGTTGGAGAGTCATTAAATACATAACTCGACTTAGCCACCTTGGATGCACTCATTATCTTACAAGCAGTGTCAAACGCATTACTCATGGCGAGTGCAATTTTACAGTAAGAGCAGACCGTGAACATGGATCGTGTTCATCTAATTCTAATATGTCAGATATGACATATACATACATGTTACCATGTACCAGTTGTCTTTAGGTTATTTATTAGATTTTAATCTTAAAAAGGAGGTAAAACCCTGCATTAATTTTTTTCCACTATTTAGCAGGTATCTATATTGAAGCCAATAGTTATGATTTCGGACTAGC
>JAOXYB010026969.1:0-15624 GCA_028565635.1 Phoronis ovalis
TCTCTTATTGAGATTGATCATTTTAAACTGTTTCCAGTGATGTATGCCATACTTTAATTTTTGGCTTGCTCTCCCTACTACTACTACTAGTACTATTAGGATTGCAACTGGATATTGCACTCAAAATACATACCTTACTTTTCACCTCAACAACGTTTGGGAACATCTGATTTTGCACTTTAGGGTTTTTCGCCATCATGCAAATACAAGCCCATGAAAATGGGCGATTTCTGTAGCTTACAAATTCTAAAAAATCTGAATTAATCAAGCAGGTTCCAAACTTCAAGCGACTCCACGGAAAGTAACTGGGTTGTGTGTGACGTCATCAACCACCTTACCCAAAAACAGAATTATTTGTGTTTTTGGCTTAAATTAGCAATTCAAGGAGCTTTTGGTCACACATATAACTACAAAATTAAACTGGTGCAGTGGTTACTAAAACTACGCCAAATATGCAAAAATATATTATCAAAGTACTCATGACGTCATCGAAATATGTGTATATCTAATATGGCGGACACCTTCGAAAACACGGTTTTCGTGTACTCTGCCAAATTGGCTGTCTTACTCTTCAAAAACAAATGAAAACATCCTCTGCCTTAAGTTTTGGAGCATATTATCAATGAAGAAACATTGTTCTTCTTTTTCACATTGATCAGGCATTTAAGGTCGTAATATCTTAGTAGCAACTTTGCAGTTCGGAGGATTATTTGTATTATCAATTCTGGCGGAGGTTTAACGCTTGCATTTCAGCTTGTAGTAGATGAGAGGAAGATCGAAACTGTAGATTTGAGGTTTGTGCAGGGATCTTATCTTAAAGTTATTGACAAGTCATGTGTAAAATTGAATAACAGGTCAAGTTGAAATTTTATCAAGTTTACATGAGGATATTTTGCCTGATTCAGTTTGCTTTTGGTTTTGGAAGTTCACGAATCACTTTAATTGATTTAATTTCCATTTGATCACCCGTTTCCTTAATATGTAAACTCGATCAATTCAATTTTCTCTTTTATTTCGCGGTTTTATAATCTGTGCATGCTCTTACATTGTTCTATCTGTTTTCATCTAGGATATCGAAAACTGGAATGCACGCTGAAACATGCTTTGCCTTAGATTTTATTAGCATTTTGCACTTTTGCAGGTAATTCGTCTGGGAATTCATGACTGTTTAATCTCATTTCTAGGCACAGTCGTGTCAGATCTCATTTCTTCTCGAGATAACCTGAGATCCCCGGAAATGTCCTGACCCTTTTCTTAGTTGTACCCTGATTCTGGTAAACCCCAAGTTCCACGAGAGCCGACACGAACATAGGCTGTACATGTAACAGTTCTTAGTAGGCATGTTATAACTGGTGTGTAAATAGCAGAAATTGCGCATTTTATCCACTAGTCAGTTCTTGCGATTAATAGTAATTAATCTTGGTTACATATACCCCTTCTAATGGCTTGCCTGTGGCAGAGATGGACAGAGTCATGGCCCACACAATGTTAAAAACTGTTAAAACCTGTTAAAGTTTTTCAAGCTGAAAACATTTTTTTTTGATGACTTTTGTATTCTAGTGCATGAGATGAGTCTTGGAAGAAAATTTTCAGTTGAAAAACTTCAACAGTTTTGATTGGCACTATGTGGGCTAGGGCCATGTAACCAGGACTAAATAATAATATTAATAACAAAGATTCACCTGTTACTGTCTATTAAATAGAATCACATTATACCTGGTTCCTTGAATTTTATCGGGGAACTTCTATGCCGTGGATACAATGGTCAGCTCCAGGGTCAGCCTAGTAATTAATTAATTAATTAATATAGTATTATGAAGTGGTTGCATGGCAGATGACAAGACTTCAAATGGAGTTCATACTATTTTGTTGTTCAGTCACTGGTAAAGTCTCCTTTATATGAGCAAAGAGAAAGCGTAGTTCGGGGGATAGATAAAAGAAAAAGTTGTGAGGAAATTGTTGTTAGGTAGTGTATTCTAAGCACAGACACTTGGAGACATGAGAAGCTACCTTTGGTCAAACTGTCCATAGTGTGGTCATAGAGCTAGACTAGCATTGCTATTGTTTACTGAACATTTTCTGACTCTTTCAGTTTCCTAGGTAGAAAGATGGCATTCAGGTTTCTTAAACCCTGGTTAGTAGAGACAATCTTGGATCAAAGTAGCATTGACAAGCCAAGATTTGTTCAAATTGATGATCAAATTTCAGCTGAGCAAGCGAAGGTAAAACTAGAAATGCACATGTACATGTGTTGTTAAGGTAAACTGTAGGCCAAATCATAAGCCTCTGGAGCATCTGAAATATTATTAACTTTTTTTTATCACCAGCTCGAGTTTTTAGGACCATTATATTAGTACATTGGGCATATGTTTATGACTAGGATAAAGTCATTTAAAAAGTGATCTAAAATTTCTGATAGTTAGACTATTTATTGTTATTTAATTACTAGAATATTGTGGATTCTGTAACTAGATCTAGTATAATATCATAGAGTATCATCAGTTTAACCAAATATTGCAGTGAAGTTCATATAGTGGTGCAAAATATTAAGTTTATACACATTTATATCTGTAGTTAGCTGTTGGTGCTTTCATTGACAAACACCGTTATGTATTGAATGTATTTGACTGTGTTTATGTCAATATATGAATGGTGACACCAACAATGGCAAAAACAACTTGCAAAAGGTTTTGCTGTAAAACAGCTTTTCTTGAACAATATTAATTATTGTTAATATTATAAACACTTTGTATAAAGAAATTGTGGCTCATGTATAAGTATCGTTGTTATGGAGATCTACAATATTTCTAGTACTTCTTTTACCAATTTACTAGTGATATTCCAATAATATAGCATACTGTCTTTTCCAGAGCATGGATCTTCATGGAGCTGATTGTGAGGATGAATCAGTCATTTTATTTCTTGTACATGATACAAAACATTGTATTGTTGCACAGTTCTGTACCACAGGATTCCAGGCTTCACAGAGGTATATTGATTAAGAAATGTTGAATACATTTAATTGTCACTAAATTATCAAGGGTAGTACTTGCCCTTTTTACCCAGTTCTTCCTATTTTAATGCTGGCATTTTGCTACTACTTCCATATAAAGAATTTTCACAGTATCAAACTTTTAGAAGTTGTAGATTTTTGTCGTCTTAGGTGTCAGAATATAAAAATGTCACTTTGAGTAATGGTAATTGAATGTGTAATTCTTAGACAGTTGAATTTATTATCAAATATTTCAAAATTAATTGTCAAATAATTCAGAAATATCATTAAAAAGTTGATTTTATGCAAAATTTTAAACAATTTAGTTTAGAAAGACATGTGATGTAAACATGTTTTCTAACACATAAATAAATGTTAGTGTAACAATGCATAACTTAGGTTTATTGTACAAGCAGCATACTTAATAATTTTAGTAAATTTATAAAGAAATAATTAATAGATAATTTTAACGACTGATTTAACCACATGCTGTACATATTTCAAGAAACAGAGTTAAAAACAAAGTCTAATTTCCTGTATTACATGGGGATTTTGTAAACATATTTAGACTGTGATTTTGTTTTGTGTCACAAGCTTGAGGTCAGAGATACTTCAGTATTGTTGCATGCCTGAGATGAAGTAGTCAATTACGTACTACCAACGTTATCTTGAATTTCTTTTAGTTCACAGTCTCAGAGTACTGATGAAGTTGTGAATTGGGCAAGAGGAACTATTTTGAATCTCCAGAAATATAAGTTTGAGCTACTAAAAACAAGGCATGTAAGTGTTTAACAATTCCAGCATAAACTTTTGCGCACTCTTAAGGTTTTTTTTTTATTTATATGGAACAAGGGGCATGGATTTATTGAAACTGGATGAAATTTGGTTGCCATGAATATTTATTTAGCTCTTTACAAATGTTTAATTTGCTAAGGAGAAATACACTTTTATACTCCACCATCTACATATTATATAATACTGTGGTGTGTAGAAAAAAAGTAAACTGCCTTTCCTTCCCCACTTACTTTTCTCTAGATCAGCCCTAAATTTAGTCTAACTTTTAAATAAAAAAATTCTTACATCTTCAGTAGTGCTGGTGACATCTGGTGGATGATGTATGTCATTCATGAGAGAAGTTAGTGCTTCCATTTAATACTTTGTCCTGAAAAGCAAATCACAAAAGTTTCTCATCTTTTCCCATCGCTTCTTTTCTTGTAGAACATTGTGCATACACATATGATGCATTCAAGCATCACAGAAATTGTGTATTAACTTTGTGGTAATTTCCATAATTTTTTTCAAAAATTTCAACTGTATCATACTACATTATATAAATAATTTCCATGTATTTGAACTTTCTTTTGCAGAGTAATCCAGAGTTTATGTTAATTGTTGACAGGTTCTCGCAAATGTTTAGTAATGACCAGTTGCAAATATCAACAACAGCTTATACATGGTGAGCACTGATTACAATCATGTAATAGTGTAATTCAAAAATGTATATTCCTTGCTTGGAAGTACTATAATGTATCTTTTCTTTTGCATAAAAAGCTGAAAAGGTTGTACACCCGGTATGTTTGGATCGTTTTTTATAGAAAATGTAGCAAATAATTACTAAATTCTTGTTAAACACATATATAATTTATCTCCCAGGAACATACTTTTATTCATATCAAGTTATAAATTAGTACATTAGCATTCTTGAGACAAGCCTTTGGTTGTTAAATTGTATTTTCTTTTCATGTGGCTTCTTTAACTAATAAAGTCGTAAGTACTCCTGATATCACCAAAATGATTTTCAATTAAATTTTTAGTATGAGAGATCAAAGAGTGTGCACTTTGGCTAGGAAGTTATTGGAACAAAGGACTCCGTGAGTTCATTTCACATTCTCAGAACAAATATTTAGGTTTGCTTGTATTGTGTTGTTATACATCAGGACATTATTGGATGGTTTGGAAAAATAAATTTTAAAAAGATAACGTTGCTCTGGCACTTTCTCGATTTGCAAGATCGAACATTTTTATTTGTGTACACGAATTCTAATCCCACTCTTGCAACCTGTGTTTGTTTTGCTCTTGCTTCTTAATTTAGCTCTATGTCACGCAGTCCAAAGCATTTAGCAATTCGTTAAAACATTTTTACCAAATGAACGAGCAGTATATAGGTGAAAGTCATGACCTACTTTTATATTTTGGCTACATGTTCTTATGCTTACCTAGTTACAGAAAGGTTAGTGTCGATGGACAGTGAATATAATGTATGACCATTCTAGCAGTATGTAGTAACATTCCAGGAAAATCATTTGGTGAAACAAACATGGGAACTATAGAAGTTTCTTTCAAATATTTATTGTCTATTGCTGTTCGCTGATTTTGCATCCAAGAATGTATTGGCTTCAGTCTTCTTGCTGCTGGTACCAATCAGGAGTGTCAATCACTGAGGAGTATTCTATCCTATATATTATTGTACTGATATACACATATCTCATAGCGTTGTTTCTGTTACAGAATTGATGATACACAGTCTAATGAAGCTGCAGCGGATATTTCAGATCTCTTGGGTTGTTTTACTCAAACGCAACACATGCAGGCAGAAACGTCGTCAGTGTGCATAGATTCAAAATTTATAGATAAAAAATTTATGGTGGAAGCAAAAAATAATAAAGGCAGCAGAAACAGACAAACAGCAAGTAGTATCGAAAAAGAAATGAACGATATAGAGTTACATTTATCCGATGTTCAGGAATCAATTGACTTATCAACAGATGAAAGTGTATGGAATGCTGATGAAAAAACAAACGAAAATGTAGCTGAAAATAAAACCAATACTTGTAGTGAAACTCAGTGCAATGTTAAATCACAATTTCCAAGTGGCAACAGTGATATATATGTTAAAAATAACAGTGTGCAAAGTGAATGTGTTCTGTACTCAACAAATGATAAACAGATAGGTAATATTCGGAAAAATGCTGTGAAGCAGTATCTGGAAAAGACAAAAAATCTGGACTTGGACAGTTCTGATACTGATTCGGAATTTGGTGCTATATTTTCAAAAAAGCATTCTTTACGAAGCTCATCTCTAGACACCATGCAATCAACTAATACAATAAGTAGAAAGGGAAAAGGAATTGGTAAGAGCTCAGCAAAAATAGCTTCCAAAGATAAACGCATAATGATTGGAAATGAACTGGATGTCAATGTTACCAAAAATGCTAGTGAACAGCTATCTGTGAATCAGAAGGAAAAGGCTGTTGGCAGAGACAATCTTAAAGAAAAAAGTTCTAAGGATGGCAGTAGAACAGACAAGGGGCAAATTATTTTGAACGTTTATAATGATGATGACTTACGCATAGACTTGTGTCGAATTTGCAGTGATGACAGTGAAACTAGTGATGAAAGTGAAACTGAACCAGATCCTTTTGTACTCAGGGTCTTCACACAAGTCATGAATGGTATGACATGGCTTAATTAATTATTAAAAGTACCTTATAACTGCTGCCAGTTTAAGCCAACTATAGTTTGGCAAAATTTAACAATTAAACCATATGGATTAAACTAGATCTCAATCAAGTATGCTTTCCTTTTTCCTCTCGTTGAACGCACCATGTTGGTTTTCGAAATCCCATCCATCTGTTTTTAAAACACATATTTGCTGAAACACAGTACTGTACTTTGTTGATATTTATACCTTTTGACAATACTATCATTTGTAACGAAATGTGACCCTGTGATATAGTGGTATTTCGTTTATGACATTAGTTATACAGCAAAGACATTACCGCATTAACTAGAACCGCCGTGGAAACATTCAAATTTTAGAATGCGAACGTTTTGTGATGATTTGATAATGATGTAGATTTTGCTCTTGCTTTGAATGTTATAAATTATCACAAAGATTTCCGCTGTGGTTCAAGCTAATGAGCTAATGCCTTTGTTGCATAATTAATGTCCTTACAAAATGAGACGTCACAAGTATACCCTATACTGCAGGGTCGCATTTCGCTGCAAATGAAAATAAATAAGTGGCATAGTCAACATTTTCTGTTTACTTTCATTTAGATTTTGCTTAAATTTCTAAATACTTTGAATAAGTAAGTGCCATAGTTGGAAATTCCTAATATCTGAACTTTGTGGATGATCCAAAGTCGTATCTAAATGTTGGATGTCATAACAAAATGTAAACTGTTCTTGCTTCCAGATTTGGCTGAAGCAGGACATAACATTAGCCTTGCTTCATTACTCTCTGGTAAAAAATGTTCTAATAGTGCTATTACAAGGTGTGAAGAACAAGTCGTTTTGGACAACATAACAGGTAATCTAACCTAGTAGTATAGAGATACTTCATGATATCCTAGAATATAAATTCATTATTAAACTAATTAAAAATGTTTTTAACTCCTCACTATGATAAAAGAGTACTCAAAGCTTTCAGAGTTACCATGACAGTTTCGTCAGTAGTGTTCTCTGGTGGATACAAAATGAAGGAGTTTCAAACCAGAAATAAATTGAGGTACAGAATATGCACTGTTGTCCTTATGCAGTTGTATGCAAAGATCTGAAATTTCCTTGCATGCACTCCAGAGGTCTGATTTGATGAATGTGTTTAAATTGAAGACCTTTAGAGTGAGCAAGTAGATCATCGAAATGAAAACTGACGTGCTTGCCAAATAATGATATAACTTAAGGTTCAACATAACAAGCAGTTATTAATAACTGTTATTAATAGCAGTTATTAATAACTTTTGATTCAAACTTTTTCGAGCAAAAATGTTGTCACTTGTCACATATATTGTATTAGCGACATCCATTATACCATATTTTCTCAAATAATCGCCCTGGGCGATTATTAAAAAAAAATGCTTTTAAGGGGGGGGCAATTAATAATGAGGGGGCGATTATTAACTTATTTGTACTCCTGGAATTAATATCTTAGATTTTTTTTAAATTATTGTTTGCGATACCTAAGGAAGATTTTGAAGATTGTCAGTTTCTCAAACAAAATCGGCTTATTTAAGCGAAATTCTGTGCGTATTGGGATTTTATTTTCAAAAGAAAAACTCTTCCAAACCTTAAATAAACAACAGTAAGTTTATTTTTTTGGTCACATACCTAGAAAAATTTGTGCAGTGTATACAACCTTGCTCCACATGGAAACACAATTCTTGTAAAAGTCATCGGCAAGAAGAATGTATACATGGAATTTCTTTTTTAAATATTATTACATGGAGGTGATCCGAAGTTTGTTTTGCAAGCCAAAACACTTATTAAAGATAGTACCATATTTCCTTAAAACCCAATAAAGAGCTAATCAGCTACATATAATAATGAATTAAAATATGATTATCTCGTATTAATTGAAATGGGTCTTTAAGTCAAATTGCCGCCCCGGGGGCGATTATTGACTTATTTTAGTCACCAGAGGGGGCGATTATTAGAGAAAATACGGTATGTAAACCTGTACAAGTGTATTTTTTCTAGAGTGGCAAGAAGATTATCAGCCTACCATGTCTTCGTGCGAATCTGTTGATCTTCTCAAATCACAAAAAGAAGGCACACAACAAGCTTCATGCGGTAGTGCCGGAAATGAACACCAGATGGACCAGGTATGAAACATGCATAAGCAGTATTATTTCTTCATTTGAATATTCTTGAATGTAAATAGTTCTTGAGATTTTTAAATAAGTGAATACTCCGGACAATTGTCCAATTTCTTCGGCATCATCTAAGAGCTGGAGTTTGCTGGTTAGTTTGGTTGATACCATAAGTTTTCTGGCATGTTTTCCCGTAATATTTGTTGTTGCTGTTGTCGGTAGAATGAATAATATTATATTCACAAGTATTGTATCATTGCATGCTTTTAACCCCCATATCCCCGTATTGGTGAAGTTCAGAAACTATATTATAAATTAAAATTTGTTCTTCCTTGCTCACAATGCCTAGCATGCTTCATTGTAGAATGATGCCGTACAACATAGGAATGTTACAACCATCAGTAGTACTGACAAGATATTAGCTGAAATAACCATTCCAGGAGATCAAGCATTTCCGTCAAACAAGGCAAGAATAAGCGATTTAAATCAGTCTAGCACAGCGCCAAATCCTCAAAAAGATCACTCGTCAAAAAATTATTCAGATCATAAGAAAAACAAGCACAAAACTTACGACACAGATGAGTTATTAGCTGCTATGACCTTGCCATCTTGTCAGACCAAATCAAGGAAAATTATTGATGATTTTATGCAATCTGTAGAAGGACCAGCTATTCAAGAACATGTTTCATTGGAAGTTGGTACTGATTGTCAGGGAAGTTCATCCAAAAGTTACGATACTGATGAATTGTTAGCTGCAATGGCCTTGCCAAGTAGTGAAGACAGTGCTCCGCCAAAGACTAGGAATCAACCGGTAGCAGTTCATATGGAGACACAGACCAGAAATCCTGATGTTTCTAATCCAGATCTACAGATGTATGTCAGTCAAGGATGTGATGAAGATGTTTCGTCGAAACTTCATTCAAAAATTTCTGTTTTTCCAAAAACACAGCAAAGTATGCTGAGTGAAGGTAGAAGAAAGTGGTTACCTAACCATACACAGTATCAGTCCACTCAACAATCACAGAGTGCCCAGGAAGGAATTCAACTTGATTTACAGATTTCTCCAGTAGGTATTAGCAGCACTGAAAATTGCAGTTATTTACCGAGTACATTACAGTACATTTTACTTCCACAATGAAAAAGATAAAAATAAAGATAGTTTTTATCATTATCTCCCTGAATGTATGGGCCTGTTCAGCATGTAAACCATCTGCCTAAAGATGCATAGGAGCTGAACTGATTGCAGTTTCAGCTCACCTAGGTATCCATTTCCAGCTGAAGGAGTTGAGGCTTTACTCATTTAAGAATTTCTGTCATAAATGTTGAACAAGGGATCCAGAAAACACTTACCAACTAAGTTAACTGGGCCAGTATAAATCAAAAACACAGGGTTTTTGAGTAAGCATATTCTTGGATTTGATTAGCTTACGCATGAGTGTTTGTGTTCCTATAACATACATGTACTGATCTTTAATTCACTTGAGTACATGAAACATTTTGCATGATCCATAAACATCCAGTACGTACTGTAATATTTATAATGTATGTTAAAATCCTTTGCATTCTGTATTGTTCCAGATAAACAATAAGTGCAGCCAACAAAAAGAAGTAGATAGTCAATTTGTCACTGAGTGCTGCCTAGAGAAATCGGACGAAGAAAATAATCAAAATCTTATGAAAAGTAGTACAAACTCGTCTGACTATCAAGAAGAAGAACGATTGGCCAAATTAGCAAAATTGAAAAACAGACTTTCCGATTATGAAGAAGAAAAAAGGCTTAAAGAATTAGCTAACCCGAAGAAAAGACAATTAGATTCAACAGATCTTATAATCACAGTAGCTGACTCTCCTCATAAACTTGATGGTGACTGTGATGAATTTGAGACTGGTAGAAGTAAAAAGCTAAAACTAGATTGTATAGCTGCAAATACATCGAAACTTGAGAAACTGTTCACTGAAGCTGATATTCCATGTGGGAAGTCTGTAGCTGGTCCTTGTACTAGTCAGGAAGTATCGAAACTGAATGTGAATCAACACAGTGAAAGTTTATTCTCTTCAGAAGAAGAAAAATCAAAGTCGCCTGATTCTGTTGAAATTATACATGAGGACTGGCCTGATTCAGAAAAAACTAATGAAATTATAAACATTTGTGATTCTTCAACACCTGATGAATTTTCACAGTCCTCAAAACAAGAAGAGTTATCAAATAAAATGGAGGAAAGGGATTGTTATGTTGTCAGTAGCAGTTCAGAAGATACAAAATTTTCAGGAGTTGGAAAGTGTAGCATTGAAGAAAACAAAATGTCCCCAACTCCAGATTCTGTAGCAGAAGAAGGTAAATGTTCTGCATATTTCTTATTACTGTTTATATAAGTTTTACAGTTCGCCTCATTAATCTCCAGTTGCCTCTTACCAGAATCTAATAGAGACACATATATGTCATAAGACTAACGAATAGCAAGGATCACTTGTGTTTGCTTGCTGGAAATAGATTTACCAAATCAATGTATTATTGCAGTTATTTCTTTGGCCATTTGAAGTGAGTGAAATTAAAACATATAAATAGATTCTCAAAATAACCTTTTTGTAGAAAATTGAAGGGATTCTTTGATAAACAGTGACTTTGTGCTTTTGCCGGCACAAAACATTGGCTGTTATGTTGGCATGTTGATTGGTTACTGAAATGTTTTTGTTGGTATTAAAGTTGATGGAAAATCAGTTACGTTCTTTTTTCATACTTTTGAATTAAAAATCAACATTTATTTGTGGGGATATCTGTTCATATTTGACACTGTAGCTCTAACCTTTCTGGTAGTTTGTTAATTTCTCCAGGAAATTCAAGGAAATTAGTGGATAGAGGTAAATTTCAGTCACCAATACAAACCCAAGACTGGATTGCTGATCATGAGATTGAAATTATACAGGACGTAGAGGTAAGTTATAGTGTTCTTTGTATATACATAAGACCAATCAAGTTAATATGGTTTGGTGACATCTTGTTTTACAGGGAGCATAAGATCATGAAGAAATTTATGTTAAGTGCTGAGCTGGGAAATAGATTTGTGTGTAACTGTGTTTATAAGTGTGCAAATCACACCTCACAAGGAGCCACAGCACCATAGAAATGGGCAATTGCAGAAGCGTGAGCAATTAAGCTTTAAGATGGAAGACCATAATCTTCAGGGAGACACTTATCACTTCATTTTGCTTTGTTAGGGATTACCTGAGGTTACTTGATTGCCAGTGTCTCCTAGGAAACAAGCACACAACTATCACACTTTTTGTCCAGTCATTTCACTCTAATGGTATACTTACCTATGCAAATATTTGTCTGTATAATCAATCTCCTGTGTGTTTTCAGGACATTTTGAATGATCAGTTGTCAGCCAATCAGTTGATTTTAAGGAATGCTCCTATTCCTGATCAACTGCTGGAAAATGTTAAAAGCTACTGGAAGAAGACATGACAGTTTTTAAAACTTGATTCAACAACAGAGGCAGATTGTGTGCTTTTGGAAAGTTGTTAAACTCTATAGTGCGAGAAATGGAAAATGTGCCTGCATTTTTTTTAGTGGTAGTATACAGATTTTTAAAAAGCATATTTTCTAGAAATGCAAAAAGTTACTGGTGCTGCTCTTTATCTGATCAGTTTAGTGTTCGGTAAACAGTGTTAAGTATAGCTGAGATGTAATTTTGACCCACATTACTTTCAATATCGTGAACTGGTGGCCATGTTTGTGCCCGAGATGCCTTGCAATAATAGCTTCACATTTGTTACAGGCTTAAATTTTTTTTAAACACATCCTACATTTTGATATTTTTTCTCAGTCAAGCTATTTTGTTCCTAACTTGAAAACTCTGATATAAAATAGACAGTTGATGTTTGATTTTGATTTGGGTCAATTCCATTTTGATCAACTGGTGGCAGTTTATTTCCAAGATAAGCCATGAAATGGTCACCTTCTACAAAAGCAGACTTCTTATTTTCAATCTATTCTTAAATTTGATGCTGTATTTGTTATTGAAATGTGTACTGATTATTTTTGAGATGATACAAATCAGTCATTTGAATTTTGAATTCAAAATTTATCATGAATATGAAAGAGAAATGTCGACAGTACTGTAACATTCATTTATTAGAGTTTATAAATCAATTAATATATTTGTACAACACTAAATACAATGATAAAATTCATGTTAGGTGTCTTGTCTGACCTTCTACCTTCATGCCATGCATACTGCAGGAAGTCATAAAAATATTCTAATAATTAAATATTTAGATAAAAAGAAACAGAATTATTTGTCCCAACCTTTGCACCAATCACTTCTGGTACCGCACACCTCCATTATACTTGTCGATTTCGTACTACATTTTATATATAAGGTGATTATACATACAATATTCAACGGTGCTGTGCTGTGCTCATCTATTTACCACGTGTAGGTTATCCTATTCCAATCCTGATAACGCCGAATGCAATATGCGCGATCTTACCGAAATTAGCGTGTTTACTGAGACGAGTAATATCCCCCTAGGCCTAAGTACTATAAATACCAGATAAAAACCGATATACCCTATCTCAATAGATTACATATATCTGGGAAGTTCACTTGACTTTTTGTGTAAATGTTGGGTTCACATGCGCCAACGTAGGTTTTAAACACAGCATATATATATAAGCTTTGTTTAAGACCTATATACAGCCTACTAATAGTAAAAATTACTCCTTTGAAAGACTTGCAGATTTAAAAAGTAACCCGGCCTTTAGTAGAACTCAGTAAAAATCATTAGACAAGTAAACAAATTGCCGCTCTAGCTAAGTGATTTTGCACCTCTCATAATAATAAAATATACCCTTTTTCAATATGCGTGCATCCGAGTGTAAAAACACATATCCTTTGAAAGATCTACATTGCTTTCTAAAAACAAAACCCTATTTGCCAATATTTAGCTAAATTATACCCTTGACGCGGAACGCACGTTACGTGTCCCTTTTCACACGATTTTTCGTTCGCGCAGGTGGAGCCGCCCTTTGATATGTGCCCCCTCCCTTTACATATAGTACATATGTTCATACCCCGAGGTTCACACCTACGATAATTGCATTACAAAAAACTTGCATTTTTATTTTAATTGATAGCCGAAGTGCGAAACGCTAAATTTTTCAATTGATTTTTCAAGAAAAACTTTAATGATAAAATGTCCGGGCAAAATGTGCTAATGACAGACCAGTATAATGAGTAAATGCAGCATTAAGCCTGTGTCACACCAGATTGGCCACACCCTCAGTACCAATTGGCAGTTTCTTAAAAAAAGGATTTAACGATCTGTATCTGAAATGATTTATGATCGAAAACAGGAGTGTAAAATCGTTAAAAACATCTCCCTTGTGGATGCACGGTCCCTGTGAATTCCAAATTGTATAGAGTGAGTTAATAGGTACTTTTAATTAAATTAGTCGGGATAAGTTTGGGTTTTTTTTGCTACGGGGAATGACCGTTCTCACTAATTTCTATTGACGTATGACGACATGAGCACACAGGTGAATCTAGGATTCCCCAATTTCGATTGCTGCAGTGCTTCCCCGGGGATTACTTCATAGTGATACATACGGGTATGCTCGGCTGGGATTTCAAACCCACTGACATCCTCTATACCAAAATTTTCCCATTTTTGGGCACATCCTCTATACCAACCCATCCTCTATAGCTTTTTCTTTTCGGCGACTTTTTTTTACTCGCCTTGCCGTGCAACCATTTTCAATTTTTAAGTGCGAGCATTGCACCCTGGGGGAACCCTACCCCATCCAACAAAATTTTATGGACATCCTCTATACCTAGATATTCATCCTTTTTACCAAACAGAAATAAATGGGACTGCCGTATGAACAGTAAAGATTCCTACCAAAAATTAACGACATCCTCTATACCTGAAATCGAGTGAATTTACACGGCATCCTCTATACCTGAGCTCTTAACCATAGACATCCTCTATATCAAAATCCTGAAAAATGGACGAGCATCCCCGTCTGACATTACTATTAAGTAATCTCTCCGGGAGTGCTTCTCTCTACAGGTGTCAAGGACACTTATATATAGTTTTTTAAACAAAATGTACAGCTTTTCAAATTAAAATCGATCATGCTTGTGTAAAATGAATGCTTTATTCGCATTTAGAGAAGGCGAAAAATCTTAGGATCCTCAAAAGCTTTAATTAGATTTGGCGGGATTTCACGCTTCATTACACTGTGAATTCAGTCTCGATTTACTCCTGCCTTCCACCAAGCAACTCGGTATTTATTTCTGCAATGATTATATAGATACAACATCCGTTTTTATTTAGTAAATTCACTTGATTTTACTAGATTTAAGTCATGCCTGTTGTGATACTGCGTGATGTGAAGCTAATCAAAAACAAGAAAAATCATCTAACTTCTCAAATTAAAAAACATTTTGTACCATTGCATCCGGTTTTGTGATCAAATGAGCAGAGAGGATCCTGTTTTTGACCGAAATAACAGGGAGCTAGGAACAGGTTTTTGACCGAATTAGCAGATTGGATCCGGTTTTTTGATCTGGTTTTTGACTAAAATATACCTGTTTTCCAAGAATACGCATAAAATTAAGAATCAGGGTTTGTAGCAAAAAAAAGTTAAGCAAACTGGTTTTTTGACAGAGAAAAATAGTTGAGAGAATCCGCTTTTTAAATCTGTGGTGCATACCCCTACCCAAAATTTTGTGAAGTATCCCCAGAGCCTAGTATTGTCGCTCTGCAAGTGTCTGTGATACGTGTATTTGCAAATGTTTTTTTATTCCAAGGACGTGCTGCTGTAAAAAAAATATAAAATACGCATTAGTGGGACTGATAATACGTTGATTTTTTTTCAAAATAACAGCTCATTTTGAATTTATAAAATGTTAATCATGTAATTTATTAAACCTAATAAAAATTATATAAATTGACTAAATTGGGGTATGTTATTGGGGTAAGTCAGCAAACAAATGGTCAAAATGGTACACGTGTTTTCTGTTATTGCAGTAC
>JAOXYB010026980.1:0-15623 GCA_028565635.1 Phoronis ovalis
TATATCTATTTCCTAATAAATTTACGTGCAAAATTACGAAAGTTGAGTATTCGATTAGAGAAAATTGCTGCAGCACTGCTGAAAAAAAAACATCCTACTAGGTGATCGGCATTCCCCGAATATCATTTTAACAATTTAAATCCGTTTTAGAACTGTTCTTTAATTCAACAGCATGACTAATATTTGGAAATTGACTTGCAATAAATGACAGATAACCGTACTAGCCCTACTAGTATTATTGCACAAATTATCTATTCTAGCTAGAAAATGTATGTATATTCAACCCCTCATCATTGTCGTGGCTCTACGCGTGCAAAAACAGTAGGAGATGTAAATAAATTATAAATACATTAGTCTGCCTATTTAAAACATTTATTTAAGAGGTGTACTAAGTAAAGAGGCATGAATAAAATTACAATTAATTTGGAAGAATTTTTTTTCCTTAATATCAATCGAATAACGTGTTATAATGTGAATTGCTCATATGAATTTTGCCAGAGATAATTAGTAGGTTGAAGGAAATCGTGACAGCTGCAATTAACATTTTACAAATGACATACATGAATATATGCTACAAATGGAAGTTTTCATTTAATCTGTTGGCTGTATGATTCGGCATCATGGCTGTATGATTCCGCTAACTTCTCAACTTTACAAACACTGTAGCTCGTAATTTATTAAATACATGCATGTATTGGTAATACTGCATAATATTAGAATTTCCACGCTTAAGTCTAAATTCGACGAGCAGTTCATGGCACTTATATTAAACGAGTGGTTTATCTACAATTGCTAAGCCTTTCTAACGAAGAGATACACTAACAAGACTCACAATTCAGGGATCAGGAAATTTCACTTATACTTTTACCAATATTTAAAAGAACGCATCAATTGAAAGCAATATTTCAAAATTCTAAGACACATTGCTTTCTTGAAGTTAAATTTGGCCAAATGTCACTATTATACATGCATCTCAAATGGTGTTGGATTCATGTACTTTTATTTTCTGTGACAGACGAAGAAAACAATGTTCATATAAGAGCTATCTTTTTGCTCCATTTCAATAAACTATTAAAAGTTGAACTGTAAGTATAATGCGTTTTGCTCAGCAGTACAAGCGTTTATTGTTGCCAGCAGATAATACGATGGATACTCTGTAGTTCTTTTATTTTATTAATAAAATGCAAAATAATTCCTGCATGAATTCCAAAGACCGCAAATAACCATAACAAAATTAACATAACTATATACTCGTAATGTGTTTTATTTTTTTCCTTTATTCATGTAATAACGATTTTTTCTCATTCAAAATAATGTAAGGATATTTTAGCACTCCGTACTAAAAACTGTAATTGCCTATACGTGAAGTTTTGAATGACATTGCTGAATTATTGAATGCCATTTGTTCGCAGATTAAAACTGCAATTTTTCCAGATTGTATCTATCATGCAGTGGGATAACTTAGAAGGAAAAAATCGTACTTTTCCTACAAAAGTTTTACACCAATCTGAAAACGGCGTCATCTGGTTGAACTTGAGCATAAAGGGTGTTTTGGCAAAAGAAAAGTTATATTTCAATTATTGCATAGGTTAGATAAAGTAGATAAACAATTACATAATGCATATTGGCCGGGACTACACAATTCTCAAGTATTAGAGTATGCATTGTCCGGTTTCTGTGTAGGTGATTAAACGGTTTGATGATGACGGCAATGTAAAAACATCTATAACTGGCCTGCAAAAAATGCTGTTAATTACTGACAAACTGACCATCTACAAATTTCATTTATCTGCTTCCATTACTTTAGTCCCAGTCCCTAAGGACGATGAGTCGATAGCAGCAACATCTACTAGAGAGCATTTGATAGATTTGGAGACAACGACTTCCGTAGAAATCGCTTCTATTTATACTGTCTCAGGTATAATAGATGTAGTTATGAAAAATGTTTCAGAATGCTGTAGTATACGAGTGTTGTTTAGGCAATGGCTTAGCTTGTTGTACTTACAAGAAGACACCCGCAACTAGAACTATTATAATAAAGTATGAAATGTTGTCAGTACTCCCATTAACATATCCTACCCGCATGTCTAAGTTCACTCCTTTGGTGGTTCAGTTTAGTGCAATATACTTTATCTGGTGTAACAGTACTGAAATCTGAAGAAAAAATAAGTATACTCTAAACGAGAAGAAAAGAAAAGGAAATCAGACACACATTTAGAGATGTGCGCATTTTCAGCATCTGTACGGTCAGTGAATCTGGAAAGCAGTAACCCGGATGAGGAAAAAATAACTCGACAGATAATTCTGTGGCGTTAATTGTCTTTTGAATGGCCAATCTAACCCGTGCAACCTAAATTGGCCAATGTAAATTATGTAGAAATATATTTAGATCTTAGCCAACACACTCAATACAAATGTCATATTTTATACTATTTGCATGTTATTCCTCAATAATTGTTTTCCTTGTGCTGTGTATTAACACTCATAACTCATCTTGTCCAACTGACTATATGTTTCGTGTATGTGAAGGCCCATTTCCGTGAAGACAATTTATCTAAAAGGTTTCCGTTATCCGTTTACATCGTTAGTTCATTTTCAAACTGATAAATAATGTGTATTCGATCATATTGTTTCCATGTGCATATGTATCAAAATAGAATACATTAATACGTACGTATAAATGTTGTAGCTAGGCATTTTAAAAATATGTTGTCAATTGTCAATTCACAAAGAATATGCATAAACCATAAAATAAGAGTAACTAAACAACTAACAAATGTTTGCTATCCTTCCTAAAATTTGAAAAGGCGTCTTTATTTAATAACATTTAATAAAGATAGAAATGACTAAAGTATCCCACTCTGTCATATCACCTATTTTTAACGTTTTGTGGAAATATTTTTAAAAGAGTGAGTGATAAAACACCTTACAGGATTTTGAATTTGAAATTTTGCTTCGAAAGTTTATTTCATACCACAAATGTGTTACACATAAATGATCATTTTTTTATCTAAAAAGCATTTACTATTTTAAGTCTAAGACAATAAATGCTTGTGTTTGGCGAAGAGTTGAAATGAAGTTCTTATGTCGATCTTCCAGAAAAGATGTTCTATCTAGAAGAATACCTTGTTCTGATTTAATACAGCGTTGATATCCTGTTCTCTACTGAAGCCGTAAATGTAACCATTGAACCAAAATACAAGTACAGTAAGCTACTCCCTGCAGCAAACAACACATAATTAATTGTAACATCTTATTTTGCTTATGGTTACACTTGCGACATGTCAACTGTCCCCGGTGGCATCATTTAATAGACAAAGTCACGACAGTTCCATATTTTTAAATAACACCTAAGCAAGGATATTTCCAGAATTTTAGAACCCTATTTTACAAGAAAACGAGGATGTGCCTATGTGAAAAAACACCCTTTTTAAAATGTTCAAGAAAGTATATACAACTGGTAATTAATCATCATACTAATTATAATTGTTTGATGAAATGCCGAGAAGTTACAATAATACTGATCACTTTTTTTAGTTTCGAGGACGGCAGTTTTGTTCGAAATAAATGCCCTTTACTGGACCTTTTCCGCCAATTTTGTGACGATGATGCATACCTATTTTGTTATTGAGTGATGCTACCGGGAAATTGTCCTGGTTAGATTTCACGTCTTCAAATGGTGACCTTTTTCCGACTAATTGCCATTTGACCTCCATTTTGGTGCCACTAACTAATTAAACTATTCTTGTTGATTGTATTGAAAAGTTAAAAATCTACTTCGTATTTTTCAGATGAGATGAATAACTAAATACAGTGGAAATAAAAGTGATTGAGGTTTTCCTTACATCATTCCATAGCGCTTCTAACGGCAGTTGAGAAAGTATGGGTCAGTAAGCCATGATGAACATATATGAAAACGCCGCAGAGATCGATTTATGTTTATCTACCAGCCCGTTTGTATGGTTTCATGAAAACTAGATGGCGACTAAGACACTTTATTTTCAGGGTTGTAATGAAATATAACAGAACATATGTTTTAGGTTCGTGGTTTGTATCACATAGGTTTTTTTCTTCATGCTGTATTTATAACACTGATAACACATTAAGCTTGGCATTTATTTTAGCATGTAAATAACTACATTGTAAATGTACTCGAGTTTTGGTTTTGCACCTTGCGTGAAGACAACATTTTCCAAATATAATGTGTTTAGAAGCATCATTTCAACATGACCATACCATGGCAGCCATAGTAATGACTAAATTCAAGTAGCAAAAAAATGTGTTGAAAATACTATAATTATTCAATCTCGGATTTTTCTATTAATATGCAACTTAGTTTAATATGACTGACGCTACTAGCTGATTCTGGTTATTTAACATAAGCACGTAAAAAAAACAGGCTAGGATACAAGAACATCGCTAATGATTTTTCTTGGTAATATGCAATGAAATATGAGGTTCAAAAAACTGTGACAGAGACGTTAGAACTATAGAACTTAGACATTGCTCTTATACATTAGTGTTTCATACGCCCATGAATACTGTAACAGAAAAAGGAAATTGAATTGGTGTAAGAATGTAAAACACTGTCAAACTTTGAAAGATAATGTGTATCTTTGTTACCAAATGTTGCTACTTATTGTTGGCGATATACTAAATGTAGCAATGCTGGAATGATTTTAAAATGTCACGAATGTCACAAAAATGAGGCCAATGCATCCACAACATGCTAATACCAAGGCCAAAATTAAAGCGGAAACAACTTGACAGTAGTTTAGCTGACGCGACGGCGAACTTGCAACGGCTCGCAGTTGATGATGCCGGTTGGTGATAGATGTGTTGCACTTCTAAGCTCATTTGAATTATCTTAATATATTGTTAATAATTACTTTCTACGAGTTTCACGAGATTTAGAAAATTAGAATGATAGGTAGGTTTTTAAATTAATTTTATTATTAAAAATTGTTATATTTCAAGATATTTTAAACTGTTTATTGAGAAGGTTTATTAACACTTATAACGCTTATGTATGTGCGTATTATTACACTACGGATGTAGAAGAGAGTTTTGTATAACATCGTTAACAAATATAATTATTTTATTAACGCAATAGGCATGGTGATATTTTCTTCAACAAAACAACATAATATAACAACTAGCATTTTGTTCAAGTTCGTCGAGTGGTATTTACTCAAGGTCAGAAAAAGCCTAAGCATAAATATTAACCAGACATTATCTTATTTTTGCTCTGCCTGTATGTTCTACCTTATTTTTCTAAAGACGCTAAATCCTTGTCGTTCATCTCATTGTTTGTCCAGTTTGTCCTATTTCAGGGCTGCTCAGTGCAGGGTTTAGCAAGGATCTCCCGATTGTTTAACAAGACCAAATTCTTTGTCGTCTTTGGACACGCAGGATTCAAATCGTCTAGCATGGACAGTTTACGTATGGAAGGGATCAAGTTGGCTAAAACGGACCCTGGAAACGGACAATTACTGAGAATCACTGGCCTTGTTTTCATCCGGTCATGTCGGCATAGCCGGATTTTTACCGCTCAGTTAAAAGTAGCCGCAAGTCCGTGTTTAACTAAGTTATGTCTCCTTTAAAAATAAATTGTCTGTACTAGACGAACATGTGCGACATAAAGCAAGATTTTTGCAATCAGATGTTTATCCTCTGCTGGGAAGCTGTTTTGTCCATATTTTGCAAGCAAATATCTTGATTCGATTATGACGTGAATTTTCAAATGCTACTTATGCCATTAATTCACATGAAGTTTGCACAACAGAATAATGAGGCGCTTGCCAAACTGAATTAATAGTAACCTTTATTGGTTGTGTCAGAAGCTGAAACGTAACCAGTCCTTTGCAGCAATTCATTAGGCAACATACACAACATTGCAACTCCCCGTTTTAATAAAAAACAACTCAAATACCAGCTCAAATTCTTGGACACGGTACAGTTTATGCCAAGATGTCAAATAATGTAACCAATGCAACAATGTACAGAGTTTGTAATGAACTGTTGTGAAGTCCCCATCTTACGTAGATATTGGATTTTTTTTGAGAAAAAAATCAATAAAAGCTTCAAACTGAGAAGGCAAGAGCAATTAATAGTTTCAGCTGTATATTTACTGGTACTTGTTGGTGTCTACATAGGTCATACACTATACCTCGGGACAGTACCACAGCAAAATGTTTTAGCTCATCTGTTATATGAGCCGGTTCCTGTTCTAAACCGTTTGTACGTGTATAATCCAGCAGACAGTCAAAATTAAAACACTAGCGGTTAATGTGGTGCTTCCTCCTCTTCCCTTGCTTTCTCCTATATCAGAAACTTTACTTTTTGCAGGACCATCAGTTTTGTCATGGCTAGGAACTGTATGTCCAGGATCGATGGTATGACGAGTATTGTCTGTTGGTCTGTCGGTTACAGACGATGCTACAATGAAATTGGGACACATGTAGAAAACTTAACATTAAATTTTATAAAATTCTATTTGGTACTAGGATATAATTTATCCAGTATTCCAAACTAGGATATATATCATAGTTTGGAACACTCGTAGCTATTGTTACTTGTTACTTGTATTTCCGAAACTTTATAAATATTGATTTACTTTATATTTCCATTTATATTTTAGACCAAGAGCTCTTATAATTTCTTCAGAAATGAAGATTTAGCCCTGATGATTCATGTACATTCTACCTATTTTTTTATTTTAAAAAATACATGTTCGTATGACATGAAAAATATTTCGAATTTGCCTATCATAATCACATGGTGAATTTTCATTGGAAGAATCAAACAAGAATGAGAAATTCTCTTTACCAAGGTGTTGCCATTTTAAATTCCAGTACTTCGCTTAACTTTGGACGTGTTTAAAAAAAAAAAAAATTACCGACCCATACATAATTTTAAAGGGATTGTGCGTAAATTAATTTTAAGTTTTCAACGTTTTGAGCAAATTAGTTTAGAGTCTGTCACAAGATGATATGATGCAATCTGTGTAGATTATTAAAAATAGGATAATATATATATATATACATAGCATGTATAATTGCTAGTGCGCGTCTTCTTTTTTAAAAACTTACCAGATTTATAGGCATAATAAATCCATACAGGCTCAGCATTTGATGTTTGTCCAACACGATTCACGTACCGTATGGTTACCTGTGATTTTGTTGAATTGAACTTCAACTCCTGACGACGGCGTCTAACACGGTCGCTGCATATTTTATCAACCACATGGTGGCTGCCATCGACAACTTCTACGTATTCCTGACAACTATCCCTGCAAACAGATGGGAACTTCCAGTAAAAAAACAGCACTTTTTAAAAACTTATTTTAGATTTTGTTAAAAAGTGCATGACGGTGAGCCTTTGTCAATGTATTTTTTATTCCAACCAGTCAGGCTGTTTGACGACATCAATGCACCAATGCTGATTATGTTCATCGCAGAAAGAAGCTTAGCTATAATTGGTAAGAGAAGAAGAGAAGGTAATATCCAATTCAAGCTAAGGTTTATAGCTTTCATGATCAGCGGTAATTTTACCCCAGGTGTGGCATTGAGAATAGTTGAGTACCTATGTGCGTTATGAAGGGTAACAAATAGCCCCTTTTGGGGCCTACATTGTGAACGGAAATGAACGTTACTCGAATTTTCTAAGAATTTGGTTAATAAGCTGACAACGAGATAAAAAGAAAAGTAATTGTAATGACGTCACCTTTGTAGTATATACTAAACTTATATGCTTCGTGTATGTCAACTATTTAATTTTACGGTGCTACTCTTTTACCCCTCCCGATATCAAATGGTAATGAGATCTCATTTTTTGGAATATTGAACATTGCTTTTCTCAGTGCCCTTTTAATTATTTTACAGGTAAAAGTTGAAAGTAAAATTTTAACAATTTTGTTCCGAATATTTTTTGATGAAATCGTTTTTTCTTACTTTAATATTATGAAGGTAGATGTAAATATCACAATTTTGGTGATTTGAGTGATATTCAGAAAGTCAGTGACATTTTTTTCATTCATCCGTTTTTTTTTCAAATAAATTCTCTCTCACTTCAAATGTATTTTAGGAAGTGGCTATGTCGTACTGAGTCTACTGATACAACTTTTTTAAAATTTAAATTTAATCTATTTATTGCAAATAATATAAATCTAAGAATCCACTGTATTCCTCCGGGCTCAAAATGGAGGCTATCTTGGATTTTTCCAGATTCAAAATTTGATATTTTAAAAATTTCGTGCAAGATTAAATAATTTCTTGGCTACAATTCATTTCTGTAAACCAAATTAAATCATCAAAAAATACTAAATTCCAGAATATAACCATTATCAATGAAATATAATAGTTATTAAATTTGTCCAAGCTAAACATTTAAAAAATGCTATAGTAATTCTAAGTAAAAACAACACAAGTACTATTCAGAATTTTTAATAATGTCATAATACTCCAATTTGGAAATGATTAACTTTATTTGTGTAATATAAAGTTTATTTATATAATATAAATTTTAGAAAGTGTCTTTTGTTTTGAAAATCTAAACTTTTATAAAAATTTTAATTTGGCGCACTTATTTCCGGTCACCCTGTATGAGCGCAAAATTCATACCCTTTTTGGGACCAGTTATGAGCTGAAAATTTCTACATTTTATTATGGGACCTTTTTATCCGGTATTCCAGATGAGGAAACAGATTGGAGCAACTAGCTATGTTTTTGACCATCTTTTTTGAAACAAAAGATCCTGTTTCCGTCTTTTTGGAGCAAGACAGTAACAACACCCTTTTATGATTTACGCGTTCAATATTTTTGATTTTGCTATATTTTTTATCGTTTTCAGGGTGCCTTGTAGGAAACCCGGTCTAATTTCTAAAAAGTATACTTTTTCACCCTGTTTTTTTAACGCACACCAACTGCGTACCCAACTATTCTGAGCGTCACCCCCGGGCCGGAAAATTTACGTGGCCATGATATATAAATGTAAATCTCACGTTAGATGAACAGGTTTCGTAATTTGGATCTAATGATGAAACATGTATGAATATACCACTAGAAAAATCAGAGAAGGTATCAAGTACCTACGCCAGAATGAACTGAAAAATAGTTTTAGCTATAAATAAAACCGATAAAGTAGTCCGTGTCGTGACAAACATCTGACTTCTGAATTGCGGATTTGGTTATTTAACTTTAGGTAACCTTTTTTCTTTCCAGCTGAGCGGGGGATGTTTTTATTTGAAAGTGGCTATAATTTCGCATGATAGATAGCACAGTTTGAAAATGTCCCTTTTCACACGTTCTCTACGCATTTCCAGGCAAATTCCACCCTGGAGTCTGTAGTAAGAGTTCACGGAGAAGTTTATTGCTTTTTAAGGTTGCCGGAATCGGGAGTAGACATGCATGAGACACGATTATTTTCATTTGTAACAGATTTTTCTCGAAGAATTTGGCTATTTACTAGAAGAGAGTATTAAGATGGATTGGAAACATTTGTATCCTTATGCCGGTTATGCCATTTTAGTGGAAATACGAAGTAACGTTTAATACAGATTATAATTTCAGAGCTCATGCAATACGCTTTGAAGTTGAAACTGTAACAGTCGCAGATTTTTTAGTAGACATACATTTCAAAAATACTTACTTAAGAGAATAAAATATGAGGGTTATTTCCATTCTTTCATCATTTGAAATCATATAAATAAAATCACAAGTAGTGTTTGGAGGTAGGCGGTAATCCGGAGTGTGGGCATCTCCACGTTTATCTTCCAGTTCCGCTGATGTGAATGTCCAACTGCATAGACTACCCTGGAGTCGCTGTCCACCAGCATGGTTGTCTGTAATTTTTAGATTCATAATGTGGTTCTTGGAAAGTTTTCATGTCACAGTCATATATCTCATTCCTGTTAAGTTGCCAGAGCTTTTGATGTAGTAGAGGGATTATTTTTCTACAGAATTCGATTATTTATGGACAGTGTCTGAATGCTGACAAGAATATGGGATGAGCCATGACGTGTTCTGATATGTAACAATTATTTGCCCTACAAGTCATGCAGTAAGATTATATTATGATTAAATGTATTCCTGCTACTCGAACCGTCGTTTCCGTAGACTCGCACAAGTTGCCAGGAACACGAACAGATTTCAGAAGACTCGGACCTGCTGTTCGAGTCACCGGAAATATGTACGAGTTCCGGGAAACTTGTACGAGTCTACAGAAACGATGGTTCGAGTAGCAAGAATTTCGGTGCGAAACCCGTAAAAAGGGTTCGAGTGGTAGGAAACAGATGCGCGAGTGCGGATTGATGGTTCGAGTCTACGCTGGTTAGGTAGGCCTGGATATAGAACAATTTATATTGTGCACCTAAGTATTTCGTATTCCAAAATAATAGTTATTTATAAATGCGCATATTTATACCTGACCATCTGTCATGTATTCTAACGCTAAAACCGTTGAAATCCCAATCTGGCCCACCTGGTCCACTTTCAAACACAGCAAGAATCGCCGGACCTTGTGAAATAATACGTGGAGCTTCGTGGCCGCAGTACCTTCCTATCAACGGACTCGATGTGGCAGCACCATCATAGACTGAAAGACGGTCTTCTTGACAACCACCACTAAGTTTAATAAACATGTAACTGAATTGTTCCAAGCTTTGATAATATCGAAATGTATGGTAAGGTGTAATGTCAAAAAGAGAATTATTTTTTTCATGTTACATTTAATTCTCACGAGTTTTGCTCAGTAAACACCAGTTTGTATTTGTCAATTATTGCAGCAGAGATATACAACATCCAAACAAATATAAAGGGTATCCTATGGTTTATGTAACAAGATCGAATCGGATTCGTCCATAGTATTATGTTTAACACACTGACAAGCCTCCTGTACTTTTGTGGGATTATACTGCATATATGCGCAAGCACTGCATTCTAAGATGTTTATTTTACGTGAATGAGAAGTTGTGGTAAATACACGTACTTCCATCCGAGAATAAAACAGATAACGATTTTTGATTGCATTTTTAAAACAGATGTAAAATTACCTTGGTTCAATATCAAAATATCCGGCCATTCCTTTGCCTCCAAGCTCCAACTGAATTCTTTCCAGTTTCTCATTTGTAAGCAAGTATTTACAACGAGTGTTAGGAGGATAAATGCCCGGATAACCTGGTGAATGAAGCTTACAATAGCCGTAGCACTCGCCAACATTAATTGTCCAGTCGCAATCTGAAATGATTTGCATCATTTGCCTTGGTGCAATTTACGTCGGAATGCTGTTAAATTTGGAGGCTGGTCGTGCATCGTATTACACTTAGGTACTAAAGTGTTGTATATTTATCAATATCGTGTCGCAATGCCGAGTGCTTTTGTTTGTTTAAACCAGTTATTGCCATTCAAATGGTTAGAGTCAAAACGTTTGCTAAATACGCTATTCTATATATGTACGTACACACGCACGCACGCATGCACGCACACAAGCACACAAAACGCGATTCAAATGGTAAGATTCAAAACGTTTGCTAAACTACGCTATGCAATATTTGTATGTAAACACAAATTAACGCACAAAAAATGCACGAAGAATATCTGTTTTAAAACATGAAAAATCTATGTGAAAAAAGTTAAACTTAGCAAACAAAACTCTTACTAGTGTTTTCGACTTTACCATTACCGTCAGTTGTTGCCCCGAAAGTAGGGGTTCTTGTACTATTTCCTAGAAAAGAGGAAGAAAAAGTAATAATTAAAAATAAATGTTCGTTGTACCAGGTAGGGTCATATTTGAAAAAATAGAAGCAACTTTATTAAAATATTAAATTAGCATTACGTCGCACGTCATGCGGAAATTTATTCTACCGTTTAGAAAGTTAACAATATTTCTGTTTTTATTTTGATAATAGATTTTTTAAGAGATTTACAAAAAATTGCAGTGTTTGGTCGAAAATTAGCTCAGAAATTTCCCTGCTTCATGCAAAAATATTATGGATGTTCATGCAGTATTTACGCAGGGAACACGCGTTATTATGTTATGACTTTTGCTTTGCTGCTTCATGCAGAAATACTATTGATGTTGGTACAATGCGAGAGTGATCTTTGTAGACTTTTGTAAGCCTCGTAAAGTCATGGATACATGACCATACTATAATTACAGCGTATGGTTTGCCGTAGCGTCATGGTCCAAATGTATGTAAAATTATATACGTTATAGTTTTTTAACTTCTAAATGGGTCTCCTTGATCACTAAAATTAGTAGTTATCATTTTTTTATCCAGGGTCCTACCCAGGCTGCCAAAGGGCCATGTTTCCAGAACTTAGGCTGTAAGTGAATTAAATAAGTTAAAGTACTGCAGACTTCAGGATCTTCCTGAAAATTTTAATAGATGTTGTACTCACTTTTGTTGATAACCAATACTCTAACGTTTAATGCGTTCTCTGATTGTAAATTTTCGGCATAATACTCTACAAAAGCTGAGTGACCATAGGTAACCTTCCTTGTGTTCATATCCTCATAATTGCCACACACCGTTGTTGGTAATGGCCACCTTGCGAGGTTTTTGTTGGGACCTTCGTTGATACTTAGGTAACCAAGTTGACAGCTAAAATAAAAACATTTATAAAAATTACTACAATGTTACTATAAAAATTATTTAATTACGGCAGACAACTGATTGAATAGCAATCGACGGAACCTTTTCTTTCAATGTCTCTATGAATATTTGCAGGATAAGATAGAAGAACATTGTTATGTTTTCTTTGGAAAAGCAAGGATTACTGCTATGTTAAGCTCTATGACCACTGGCTCTATGACTCTATGACTTTAAAACTGTAGAAAAACTTCCCATCACATTTTTAAAAATAAGATTTAAAAATGACATCATGACCTTAGCATGACCTCAAATTGGCATAGAAAGTCTAATATGGGAGTTTCACGTTTCTTTTTAGAGATTTTAGCTGATTTTTTTACCTTAAGATCAACTTCGAGGATGATATAAGTCAAACAACAAACTTCTACGGTTAACCGTTATCGCGTTTCTCAATGTCTCCTTAATAAATAAATTGAAAAGATACCAAAAAATAAAATTTACATAAAAGCCCAAAAGTTATGAAAATAACCTCTATATCATAACCCGAACACATGAGTTTAAATAATCGGGAATTTATAAAATAGTCAATTAGGCAACAATGGCCCACCCCACAGAGATATCGCAGCTTTCACCATGTTTGTAGCTTTAACCCGTCCCAGCCCTCTTCAAAACATAACTTATTGAAAAATGAAAGAGATAAAGAATCCGTATAAAACAAAAAGGGTTGCTGCGATTAGATGAATAATAAAAAAATTGGATTCATTCATATAAACAGTGATTGTAAGTAAAGTCTAGATATAACGAATAAATCAAAGAGATTATGATAATAGCAGCAGGGGGTACCGTATTGAAACTGAATAGAGCTGTATGTATATATAGTGAAAGAAGCAGCACCGAAAATATGACCTAGTCTATATTATATGTATAGAAAAGTCATTCATTAGTTTTTCTGATTTTGATTGAAATATTTTTCAGGCCCGACTTTTAGCCGTTTTTATATTTTTACTGTTTTAACGTACTTGGCAGAAATCTATTAATTAACTAGATAGACTTTTAGCACATAAGGGTTATTGCTATTGACTTTTGTGACCTTTGCATGACCTCTAAATGAAAAAAAAAAAAGAATTCGCTTTCGCCAAAGATAAAAATCTAAACTTTTGACACCCGTGTGATCTAATAAAATCATTATTGCAAGTTTTCAGATATTTCAAGAGTGACGTTTGACATCAGGGTCAACAATGGCCCTCTCAGGGATGTCACACTTTCAGCAACATGTCTTTACTTGTACTGTAACTACCTTCGATGCACAGCTTGCTAAAATTGGTAGAAAGAATTCCAAATAACATGCAACCAATAAGCCTTTACTGTCTATTGTAGCAACTCTTTTACTTATCTATATTTGTTAACAATTTTTTATTACCTTTTACTGGATACATCATAGTATCCCGAATTCATTCTATTTACACGTATATCCAATTTCTGATTACTTGCTACTTCAAATCGGAACCAACAGTAATATTTTTTGCCAATGTGTGACGGTGGTATGGTCGGCAGTTCTAAGTCGACAAAGGTTCCTGTAGTTAGATGGTCCCATGTTTGATTGCAGAATTCTAGAACAAATAAACAAAAATGCTTGACCACAGTACTGTGCATAGGGTTAAAAAAGCAGAATATATTTTTAATTCTTTTAGAATTTATAAATGTGAAACAACTCTTACGTAATTGTAAAATCTTCAATATTTACTTCTTATCTATAAACTTACAAAATGGTATGAAATGGCAATGAAATTAATTTTGATAAAATACGGAAGAAGTGATCATAATACCTATGAATTTTTTTAGCTGCATAAGAATTCAAAAGCATAACGAGAAACCAGGACGAGAAAGAATTGGAAAATAAAATGTTATAGTATAACTGGGGCAAATAAATTATAAACTTTCTTTTCACATATGACACATTTTAATAAAAATTCAAACGTCGAAACTGTTAACATATATATTTACCATTTAAATAATTCACCTGAACCTTAGATTTAGGTGGATTGTATAACCTGTATTGTGGGAACAGAAGTGGTTTGAGGTATGACATTAATCCACATGCGAACAACGTAAATGTCCTCTTTCAAATGATTTAAAAGAATGTTATATACAAATATATAACGTTAGGTTATATTTACAGAGAAAGATCTTTTTTCGGTAGTGTGTATCGATTAACGTACGCTCAAAACTGCTACACAATTTGAGTGAATGCCTCCCCATGGACATGCACATATTTTTTTTCAATTGCACCTCTGAGACTGGCGATTATCTTAATTGTGCATCTACTTAAAATATCTTCTTGGTAGTGTATTTAAGGTTTTAAAAAATAAGTACAAAATTACTAGAAAATTACCTCTTATTATTATATCAAACTAATCAAACTAATTAAATTCAGTACAAATGAAAGTTCAATAATATTAATTTTGAGGGCTATAGGGGGTGCGAGCATTGTGATCTGTTAAAGTCCGAGCCGCGAGCATCCATTCACTCATAAATGCGAGCAGCGAGCTTTTTCTTTTTGGCGACTTTTTTTGTATTTTCTTGTTTTTTTTACTTGCCGCGAGCATTTGCAATTTTTAAGTGCGAGCATTGCACCCTGGGGTCTCCCTACCCCCACTTATGTCTCATTTGATAATAACAAAATCTTAATATGCATTACAGTGGAACATTTTTTCCAATTTAAGACAGTCAACAAAATACAGTAACTGCATTGCAGGTAGAGAATGAGCTTTTGACGTTATTTTACGCTCATAGGTTATGTTTTCATGGTCATTAAATGCGTATAAAGCATCTGTTCTGCCTAATTTATTTTTATTAGGGACTGGTCAGAAATTACCACAGGGGGGATTGGTGCAAACAGGGGGGGGTCACGAATTTTTGTGCCAGGCAAAAGGGGGGGTCATGAATTTTTGTGCACTACGAAAGGGGGGGTTGTAATTTTTTGGGCAGTGATTCTTGAAAAATACCTTTCTTGATTTTCACAAACTAGTAGGAA